>VDFB02259658.1:0-98822 GCA_007258455.2 Sequoia sempervirens | reverse complement strand
TAAATGCCTGGTTAGGGCCATCTATAATCTGTGTTTGTTGCTTGCTGGTACTCAGTTCCACGATATATTGATGAATTGGAGGAGATGCTAGATGAGAACATGCTGCTTTCTTTCAACACTGAAACAGAGGATGGTAGTCTTGAGGAGGTATGATTTGAAGGGTTCTCCTTTTTTTATGTTATTTCCATTAAACCATTGTCACCAAAGCATAAAAAGTTCATTGCTAACATGTCAATCCCTGTTGAACTAATACATTGGGTTGCTGTCAAGAGGAAAATCTATGATTGAACTCTAAAAATATTGCTGTACCGTTTCCAGCAAGGTCACAAAGAGCAGGAGACTAATGATTTAGAATGTAGAACAAAGCTGTCAAATTTTGAATCCTCAAAATTGTTAAAAAGAAAATGACAGAGGCTGTCTGCTCCAATTCCATAAGAGTTCAACAAAATCATTCAATGGGGAGAAAGAAACAACTGAAAATCTCAAAAATTTGAGATTAAATTCTTGGTCTGTTACTTCTCTAGTTTTTGAACCTGGAAGCCTTACCCACTAGATTACCCACTAGAATGTGGCTTCAGAAATCTTTAAGAACATGTTAGGTTTTAATTAGAAACAGAGGGCATGATCTTACAATTAGTGTTTTCTTTGGCGTCTCCTTTTCTCCTGTTATGCTCCAATTACCATATAACTGGTCTATTTTTGTGTCATTGAAAGGAAGTTGGTATTTGGGGTTTTGCAAGGCACAAATCTTACTAGCTTCTTGTCCTATATACATCAAAATCTCTGGTTTTCCTTCTGAAGCTTTTCTTTTGTTAACCCTTTTGATTTTTAAGTTTTTGCATTCTTTTGGATTTGTATATTCAGTTTTTCTAATGCTCCTTTCAATGTTATCAGCTGGCTATGTATTTTGAGTCCCATTAATAGATTTTTTGCACACAGACATCAATACAATGTCTTCCTCCTTTTTGTGTTTTGCCATAACAATTGTTCATTTCAGCCAGGGTTGTGTTCTTTTTTTCTTTATTATGATATTAGAGCATTTAATTCATGTTATTGAAACGATGAAATCTCATTTTCTCTTGGAAAGCTGTTGGAAACTTATATTTTTATTCAATGGAGAAATCTTATATTTGCTTAGCAGGCCTCTTTTTTAAAGGTTGGGGGAAGAAATTTTTTGAGACCTAGTAATCTAAGAATCTTTCTGCCTCTCATATTTTCTGCTAGAATGATTAACACCGTGTAGTTTATGCTTATTGGATGTTAAGTAGGCTATAACTCCTGCTTTTGACAAGTTCTGACTTTAAGATTTAGCAGGTAGCAGAACAACTGATGCTATTGCACGAGGAATGTCTCCAAGGAAACTATGAAACAATTAGTAAACTGCAAATGTCTGGGTCAGCCGTGCAATCTATTGCCCAAAGTCAACAGGTGATGTATGAAGTGCACATGTAAATTGATACTAGAATAATGAATAGTATGGAATTCTGTATATTATACCTAAATTGTGCATCGATATGAATATTTTTTGGCAAGTTCTTCCCTTTCAAGGTATACATGCCTTTTAATAATTTTTTATCTTCAAGGTGTAAATCTTAAGTTTTGGTGGAGCAATTCATGCCTTTTTTGAATTGCTATGTCGATCTACATCATGTTAGGATTTTCTTTTGATTTTTATTGCTATACTTTGCAATTTTATATTTCAAGACAGGATTGTTATCAAGATGTTTCTGTGCATATGCTATTAGTAGTGAACTTTTCCTCTAGTTATTTTCAGGTATTTCTACTACATTTGTAATTTTATAGTTTATTTATTTTTTGATAAGTTAATAGGGGTTCTATAGGGGTAGTCACTCAAGAAAAAATGATAAGAATCCAAATTACAAACAGAGAATGACTGAAACTGCCTAAACACAACAAACCTTAACAAACAGCCACCACAGCTAGGGAAGGAGCATAAAGCTCCAAACAAACCACAGACAGCAAGGCATAAACCAGCAAACAATTGGTTAGCCATCTGATCTGTCTTCCGAGATTGCAAAACCATATGAGAGGAAGCCTTCTTCCTAGATAATTAATTTTTCTAAGAGGCCATAGTCCAAACATCATCCTCTGAATATCTGCTTCAAATGCATCAATCACACGCTCATGATTACCCAACCTACACAGGGAATGTGGAAATGAAGAAACTGAAGGTCTCAAATCTAAAAGACAAATAGGAAGTGGAGGGTCTGGGTTGGGAAACATTGAAGAGAAACCAGGAAGAGGCTCAGGCAAAGCATCCGACAACAGAGAAGGCCACTCCTCCAACAAAGAAACCTTATGTTGAATAGATTGAGGCAACATGACTGTGGAAGGCAAATTTGCAAAAGGAAGCTCATTAGAAACAAGTATTGGAAGCTCTGGAGGGGGTGAGGAAGTGTGGGAACCAAAGGACCACCAAGCACTGCATCAAACGAAGGAAGGCCAACAGAAGAAGTGGGCTCCACATCCAAAGCAAGAAAGACTGAAGGAGCCAAAGAAGAATCCCGAGACACCCCAACTGAGGCACCACACACTGATAAATGGTGACGTTTGGCATCCTTGCACCAAGAATCCTGACAAACAGTTTTATGCTTAACCCTTGTACAAGCTTCCGCCAAATGGTTCAAGCTGTAACAATTAGGAATTTAGGACTATTAAAAGCCATCTTCTCAGAGTCTAACTGTTGTTTGCAAATACAGTCTTCAATTTTGAGCCAAACTTTAGTTGGCAAACCTTTTGAAATATCCATTTCTACTTGAATGTGGGCAAAGGTAGGTTGAGAAAGAGAATTAGTCTTTGCAGAAAGAACAATGAAGGTGCTGAGAATATTACCAATGGCGTTCAAATAAAAGTTGATCTAGAACTATAATGGGAAATAAGGCAATCTAACCCAAACTGGAAGCACCAAGAAATATTCTAAAAGAGGTTTGAATACAGGATACCATGGCTTTATTAACGGAACAGCCTCCCCCCCAAACCGTGGCCCCTTCTTGAGAATTTTCACTTTGTCATTCAAGGATTCAAAATAGATAACAGAAAACTCTAGGTACAAGGATAAGATCGACACATATTGAGATAGAGGACATCCAGGTCCAAGAAACCCAAGAATGAAGGTCAGACAAGCAAGCTAAGCCAGAGATGGTCAAATCTGCAAATCAACCCCTTCTCAACATACTGTGCTTCTTTGTTGAAAACACCAGAACCCAAGATCATTTGGTGTGGGGAAAAGTTGGGCCATTACTATGCAAGACTCGAACATCAAATTCAAACCATTATCCCTACGAACTCCTCATGGTCGATGGACTTATGTTGGGGAAAATATGTTTTGCCAAAGGTGGGAGTGTTTACATGGACAACATTGCATAAGAGGATCTTAACAGGACATTGATTGCATTCGATTGGAGTTTGTGGCCCTTCAAGATGCCCCTTGTTCCATGGTGTGAAGGAAATAATTGAACACCTCTTACTTTGGTGTCAATATGCCAGAGATTGCTAGAGCTGGCTATTGGAGCGATTAGGATGGACAGCAATTAGGATGGGCTGGGGCATTCCCAAAAAGACATTTTGAATGTCTTTAGGTGTTGGCCGAGACTATATTGTAGTTCCATATGGGCGGGGCTATAGCTGGTGTGCCCCTCCATGGTCATATGGCACGTATGGAAAGGGGAGAATGGTATAATTTTTAAAGAGAAATACTCATAGGTAGAAGACACCATTAAGAGGTTTGACATTGGCAGTTGTGAATTCTTGAATGTGAAGGTAAAAAATATAGAACCAAAACAATTCACTTAATGGGACAATTACATTATGAAGACGTGGATTCTTCTAAAGTTACCCATGAATCAATTCTCAAATGCTACCCAAGATAACTCCCAAGGAAAAAGAATGAAGGCGAGATGATTCCCTCGCCTAGTAGGAGATTAAAATTGAACTTTGATGGGGCCTCAGGTGCAGGGTGTATCATTAAGGATGAGGCAGAATTCCAATTTTGGGCGTTGTCTAAAAAGCTTCCAAATGGAACAAACAATGAAGCTGATCTCAAGTTCATTACAAGGAACTATAGTTGTGTGAACAAAAGAACATAAAATCTATAGATATAAAAGGCAATTAAAAAATATGCATTAGAGCAATCAAATCTCGAAGTGTGCAGAATTGGAAGCTCAAAAAATGGATAGATGTCATTGGGTAGAAGCTAGAAAAGTTGGAAAGCTATTCATTAGGACATGTATTCTGAGAAGTGAAGAAGTCTGTTGACTATCTTGCAAATGGCAGTGTCAAATAGGACAAAGGAACATTAGTATCAAATTAGTGCACGAGGTGGCCAGAACTAAGCAAGCTAATTGATACCGACTGGAAGGAACCACCATGTCTGGAAGATGAACATATGAATACCAAAATCCCGAGATAATTTCAACTATTCCATTGTAGAAATCATCTAATAAGTGGATTGTTCAAGAGCTCACAATAGGGACTATAAAAAATGGAGATCACTGGTAGAATTGGCAATCGCTATGGAGCATTGGGTAAGCATCAAAGGTAGGAAATGCAGCTGCCTGATGGAGGGCTTGCCAAAACAAATAGAAGGTTGTTTGTGGTCAAGATGCCGCCAACAGATAGCGTCACCATTGTGACAACCAAGAGAAGCACATTCAAAGAAGGTCATGTCCATGATAAAAAGATTTTGGAGGATTTTGTGATGACCTTTATTGATGTCGTGAGCAGGAAAATGCATGGTCATTTGGCTGCACATAGGTATATACTGTTTCAATGGCAAAAGGATATTCTTGCTGCCATATCTGTCTATGATTGAAGTGCTGCTAAGCATGATATTGGAGGGGTATTTGGAAGACTGGCATTGGAAAACAATGCAAGAGAGTGTTTGTGGTTGTTTGTTGTGGGATTATTGAAATGCAACCTAGAGGAATATAGAAAATTCATGGCAGGACAACTTGACCTTCTCTTGCCCCCAACAACTAGAGAGGCATAAGGAACTCAAGGAAGGATTAATGTACCTTCTGCATAATATAAATTATGAAAGAGAAATCATGGCTCCTTGAGACCCTAAGGAAGGATGGATGTAATTTCTTATTTGCTGTTTTAAATGAAAGTGAGCTGCCCCCCTGGTAGCAACTTGCATAATATATGACCCAACTGGCTAAGTCAAAAAAATCAGAGGACCAAAAAGGAAACACACCTAAAAGAGAAACGAGTAATTTAAAATCAAACATATATGGATAGAGGAGAGAAATAATGACCAAACACAATCAAAGGGTCAACTAATAAAAACGAGGAGAAATGACTAAATGTAACAATATAAATCAGCATACAAATGTATAAGCTAAGAACAAATACACCAATTAAAATATAAGAGCATGCATAAATAAACTTATATATGACCAAACTGGCTAAGTCTTAAAAAAAATTCAGAGGAGGACAAAAAAGGAAACATGCCTAAAAGAGAAATGACTGCCAAGAGCTAGAGACTTAGTACAACAAAGTGTAGACATTATGAATACACTTAAAGATAATTTGCACCACACACAAAATTAACAAAAGATATATGCTGATTGACGAACTGAAAGGACATTCGAAATTAGGGACTTAGTTTTCCTAAGGTTGCAACCCTATAAGCAATCCTCAATCAAAGGAAGTGGAGTTGAGAAACTCAAACCAAGATTTTATGGTCCTTACAAGATTACAAGGAGGATCGGTGAGGTTGCTTATGAATTGGAATTACCAGCAAGTAGCAGAATTCATAATGTCTTCCACGTGTCTCACCTTAAGAACAACATATTATACTATGTTTAGAATTACCCGCACTTGATGACGAAGGAAAATTGATCTTGGAACTTGAGGCTGTCATTGACATGCGAGAAAGGAAGTTAAGGAATAAGACTATTCCTGAGTATTTGATTAAATGGAAAAATGTGCCTATGGAAGATGCCACTAGGGAAGGAACCAAAATCTTCGATCATCCCAATTTGAAATTGCTTGAGGTCAAGCAATCTCGAGAATGGCGGACTGTCATGCCCCCGCCATAAGTCGCAACCTTTATGGAACTAATGGTCGCAACCTGATTTAGGCCAATCACTAATAATCACAACAAAGAGATATTAAGTAGCGATTCTACAAGGGATCGATCGGAATTAATAAAAGAAAGATGTTAATGCAGTGACTCCACAAGGAAATATATAATTAATAATTAAAAAAGTTTAAGAGGCAGCGCTTGGTTGTGAAATGATGTGTCCTTTATTAAGATAACCAATGAAAGGATGTGACCCCTTTTCATTTGAAGATATAAGAGGGAGAACAAATGAATTTGGAAAAGGCAGGAAGGGGATGAAGCAGAAAATAGAAAGAGAATTGGAAATCAGAACAAGAATTAATATTAGCAGCAATTTTATTTAAAGATAAATCTGAGAAATAGCTAGAATTATAGACCTATATATGTGTGTGTTCATGCAATAGTGATACTTGCAGAAATTATTGATCATTGTGAGTAATCTAGATGCTTCATTATAAATATGCAATAATAGATTCGTACAAAAGTCCATTTTGAATTTAGGAGAAATGGATTGCAAATAGGAAGGACGGCCAGCCTTCCGGGTTCATGAGAGATGAAGGACAACCAGCCTTCATGCTCTTATCAAGTACGCCACCGAGAGATGGAATGGACGACAAAAAACAAAAAACATGAATGAACAAAGCAACAAAAAACTTCCTCTTCTTCACAACTCTAAAACATTCTATAAGACAGCCAATGCAGATGATCCTGACATTTTTGGTGATGAATTGAGTACTGCATCTGTTGATGATGATATTATGCAACTCAAGTGCTCCTAATGACTTGGATTTTTTTGAGGCCTTAGTCTTACTCTTGACAAAAAAACATCTTTAAAATTGTGATTTCACATGCTGTTTATGGTTTGACTTTGATAAGTTTATCATGGTTTATAAAGTGTGGGCATTTTTCTATGTAGATTTCAAATCTATTTAGAAATATTTACCTATTTTGACAATCTTGTGGATTTATTTATTATATTAAATATAAAAATTACAATTTATAATCTTAATCACATTATTTCCCCCAAATTTTACAGTTGATGAACTTGTTCCAAATTTTTTCTTTGCCAAAGTAGAATACGATCGCAGACCTTGCGACTTAGGACAGTAGTGTACAGTGTCTCACATGTACAATTTGTGCCAAGTCAATGCATAGGAAAATAAATGCCAGGAAAGAGAAACGTTTCAGAGTGAAAGGAAGAAGGGAATTAAGAAAAGCAATATAAAGAAGTCTGGATTAGAAAGGTTGACTGTATAGAAGTTAGATGAGAAAACAACTAGATAGAGAATTCCAGAAATGAGAAAGCAATGAGTAAAACTATGTATTGTATGCACAGGTAGTCTTTAGCAAGAGGACCCAATTCAACGAAATTATGTAACATGATTTATATTGCTTTTTAGTTTTAATTCGCAAACCTATCATAGTCATTTGGAAGCTGCTGCGGTTGCAAGCCAGGCAAAGCTGGTATCTAGTAGAGTTCTGTAAGTATCAACACTTAATTACCAAATGTTATATGCTGTGCTTTGTACTCAAATTCAGGATGACATAATGTGTGATATGCAAGAGAAATGTTATCAGGAGCTATTTTTGTGAGTTAGCATGTAACTAACTTGTGGCCATAGTTACTGGGAGACGCAGGGTACTGGTATTGGTACGGGGACGGGGACGGCAATCAAATTAGGGTATGTGAGTTAAATGAATAAGGAGACAGCTATTTTATATGTAAATGATTCACCGGAAATTTTGGGTACGGGGACTGGTACGTTGTCTATGTTCCCATAATGGAGAATCCTAGCAACTATATTTGTGGCTTGGAGTTACAGTTCAAGGCAAAGGTTAGCTAGTGTTTTATGCATAGTTGGAAAACTTGGCAGACCCAAAATTTGTGACTCGGCAAAAACTCAAATACAAAATATATCTAATAGTCCATAAATTAGTAGAAAAGTGTTTTTTGTTATATTTGATTCATTTGAATTCAAATTGAGTACAAAATTGCATCATCATATGAAACCCTAATACAATAGTTACTTGGCAACTATTATGAATTTATGATGTTTGTCTTTAAAAATCATCATCATAATTCATAAATTGCATATTACAACATTTGACATCTTCCACTATCGTAGTCTAGTGAAAACTTGGGGAGAGGTTTTAATCTTTGCACACCATTGTAGTCTAATGAAAACTTGAGAAGTTCTAATCAAATGATATTATGATAGTGACAAAGATAATTGTCTAAGTTGTCGATTCTAGTCTCCAGTCCCAAATCCCCTCATTGTAATCAAATTTCTTATATGAGAAGAGATCCCAATAACTAGTGAGGGTCTAGGAGTGGAGATCTCCATGGGGTCGAGGGGTGGTGCCCCTTGTGGGGGTTTGGGGGCAACACCCCCAGTGGGTTGAGGGGCAGCGTCCTTGGTGCGCTCTTTGTCGTGATACAGGGCGGGGTTGAGAGGCAGAGCCCTTGCCACCAAGCCCAAATTAAGGCCTTTGAAACCACATAAAACTTCTTGTTGCACACCATTTCACAATTTTATCACTTAAGGGAGAAATTAGGTATTTGGGACTTTTTTATGAAAAATATTTGCTCTCCAAGTGCTACGTGAGGAAGTGTGGTGCATTCATGCATTTATAGGGCAAAATTGTGAGTTTTTTGACTATTTTTTTCGATTTTTTTTGCATTTTTTTTGTGTTTTGCGTTTATGATGTATATGGCAAGTTTTTTTTGTCAAATTCACCAAAAACTCAGTGAGTTTTTCTGGCGAGTTAACATCAGAAAAAATCACGAGTCCTTTCACTCGGCGAGTTTTCAACAAAACTATGGTTTTATGTAAAGCTTTCTAAACAACTGTGTTAAAGATTTCAATTAGTTATAATCCATAAGCCAAATAATTTACATCAATTAGAATGCACTCTGAAGGCTCAGTAATAAGTATCTCTCATGCGCAATAGTTGACAACAGGGTTAACTAGTTGAACTGCTGGAACTACCCATCACTAGTAACTATAGAGACCCAAGAGTAAGAGATGGGGAAACAAATGGAAATTTAGATCCGGATTCTGATCGAATGAATTGGGTCATTTCATAAGAATACATGTTTACATTGTCTATTTTATGTCCGTTGCAGTTGTGACTGATACTTTTGTCATTGTTATTAAGCAAATATTCCTGCTGGCAGGACCGTTTTCCTGCTAATAGCAACAATAACTCACTCTCCAAGCTTCTTTTCTTTCATCCAGAGATGGAAGGACAGATGCTTGCTTTATTTCCGTTGGACAAAGCAATCTAGAATTTGATTCATATTAGACAAGTAAATGGGAATCAGTGATCTGAGAATAAGTTAACATGAAAGGCTAAGGTGAAGTTGAGACTTAGATTTGTGGAATGTTTACATCCTGTATGATTTGTGGTGCACCACACTGTTAAATCCTCTGGAGATTGGAATTCTATACTCAAGTAGACATAAAATTTCGTGTGATTATCTCGCTCATGGTTCTGCAATGGGCCTGTGTATCAAGTGAGCATTTTAATTTTGTATTTTGCAGCAATGTTATTATTTTAAGGAATATTTCCTAAAATGAAGAACTAAAAATAAATGTGAATGACTTCTGAAATTAACATTTTATATTTATAGTTTCTCACGAAAGGTCAAAAATTACTGAGGCAATTTACATGATGTGTTATAAATTAAATCTCCTGCATATAAATGACATAATTAAGTTTAAAGTATGGCTTTCCTGGTATATAGTTGTTGTTGATCTCTTGAAACATTTCATGCCAGGAATGTCCTTTGTAAATTCGTATAGGTCAGTCTATCATGGATTTTCTAATTTAATATTAACTATGCCATTTTTTATTAGTTCTCTGATAAATGGTAAGAATTACCAGCTATATTGACATTGTCACTTTTTGTTGGCTATGCCAGTTGTCCAAAGATGACTCGGAAGATGAAAACTCAAGTGAGGAAGATCAGCCTGCATTAGAGATGGATATGGATACAGACCCACAAGATGCAACAACAGACAAAGTGGAGAGCTCCACAGCAAAGGACCTTAATGAAAAAGATATTGCAGATGGATGGTCAGTTGTTCCATCCAGACGCAAGAGAGGACAAAATAAGTCATGAAGAAGTTAGTACTGAAGCGTGACTAATTATAATCTACTGAATGGGGCTAAATGTTTCCACTCATGTCTAATTCACTCATTGGAGGAGTCTTTTTAGCATATAGCCATTGTTCTGCTCACCATGTTGGTCAGTTTTGACATCTTGCAGAATTATTTACCCAGAGACTCATTATTTGCTTTTTGTAGGGTTTGATGGCATTCAGAATTGATATATTTGTTGCAAATTGCAGTTGATCACTTGTTCCTCTCTCCAAAGTTAATTTATTTTTTTCATTAAAATAATAGTTATTATACTGGGATTCAATTCTTGATGTTAGCATAACAATTTGCATCATTGATGGATCTGCTATCTTCCCATATTCACCTCGTAAATTAGACTTAAACAGGTTCATAAGAACAGTTGTTCCTGCAGTGGGATTGAATTCTCGATGTTTTTACTCAGTATAACAATCTACATCATTAATGGATATGGAAAATATGTTCATTTAGTGTGAGTTGGCAAGGACAGTTAAATTAGACATCCACTGTCTGATCAAACATGGATCGCATGCCTTTAGTTTGGGTGTATGAATCATGCAGTAGCAGTTGACCCCTTTAGTGTTCCAGGTAGAATCACGCAGCCGCAGTAAACCCTCATTTAGTGTGCTAGAAAAAGGGGCAACATTACACACTGGTTTAGGATGCCAGGAAAGGGGCAGTTTCATCTAGATTTTTTATTTTCTAGCATTTACTATTTTGAGTTTAGGAATGATAGTAGCAGCAGTGTATGCCACGATTAAGCATTACTAAAAGGGCAGTATGCTAGACCTTACATCACGTAGCAATTTGTTGAAACATACCATGATGTGGTAAGATGGAGGTTGTAATAAATGAAATGAAATGAAATATTTTAATGACGTCCACGAGGCCAAAGAAGCCTATGGGACCCAAGAGCAGCACAAGAACCACCCACAGCAAAGCCCTAGACAAAATGGAGGCTTCGTTCGAGATCAGCCCTTCTGCAGTGAATTTTGATGATGAAGTTTGCAGTTTTGTCCAGTCTTGATTCTTCAAACAAGGTATTTAAATTGTCAACCTGCACCGTATCCCCATAGCTGGCCCGGATGTCTATATGCTGAGCATTCTATGATAAAGTGCCATTCCGTCTCCACCATACCCTTGTTATAGAAACGGCATATTCTATTTTCCCACTCCTCTTTAGGAACCACCCACCTACCCGTTTCACACCTAAGATGATGTGAACTAGTTCGCAATTGAGCTATCAACATTTTTGCTTTCCATTTGATATTCGCTCCTATATAGGCCTTTTCTTCATGGTCCCTCGTGGGATTGAATTTTTTGATATAATAGTCCTTTTTATGCCCTGTTTTTTTTGTTGATATAGCATATTTAAATTTTTCTCACATAATTTTTTATTTCTCCATTTGTGTTTGGACACTCATGCATCACAACATCCCATTTCTTCATCCATTTGATATAAAGTTTCATCCATGTGTTCTTTCTTCTAGTTAACTCCTCCTTCACAATTAGCTTAGGCCATCGATGGTCCTCCATATTCTTGACCTTCTTTAGGTAGCTTAGTAACCAGGTCATCGCTGAGGCCTCCAAGGGAAAAGTACCGGTCTCAGCCAATAAAATTTCATAAGGCACTGCAGTCTTAAGCTTGAGGCTGCATATAATTAGATGTTTTTGTATCCTTTCCACTTGTCTCCATTTCTGTTCTGACATGCTGCTGCCCCAAATTTCACACCCATAGAGAATTACCGGAGTAACAAGAAGACCAAAAAGCGTTCTTTTAGTTTTCCAATCCCATAATTTTGCAT
Source organism: Sequoia sempervirens (assembly GCA_007258455.2). Taxonomy (NCBI): domain Eukaryota; kingdom Viridiplantae; phylum Streptophyta; class Pinopsida; order Cupressales; family Cupressaceae; genus Sequoia; species Sequoia sempervirens. Next base: position 86,789 of record VDFB02259658.1, on the reverse strand, counting down.
TTCTACATCTATTTTGCAAAGAGTACAGTGCTTTCCAGCCTCCTTGAATTCTTTTTGCTCTACATGTTTCCCAACTAAGTTTGTTGTGAAAATCAAGCCCAAGGTACTTGTACTCGTCCACTATTTCCAGTGGCTTGCCTTCAAAGAGAAATTCAATCTGCTGTTTTTTTCTTCGCAGTGAGAAGATCATTATTTTGGTTTTGGTAGTGTTCACTTGCATCCCGACCTTTTGACAGAACGTTTCAAGGGCCTTCAAATGTTTTCTCAAATCAAGCGCAGTTTTAGCAATTAATATGAGGTCATCGGCATATAAGAGTAATTTTATTACAAAGTTGGCCAAATGAATGCCTTCCCCACCAACCTTGTCAATCCATTCTTCCAGCTTATCAATGTAAAGCCCAAATAGCGTTGGGGAGAGCGGGCAACCTTGTTTGACACCAATGTCACTACCAAATGTCTTGCAATATTCTGTGAATAATTAATTCACCAGAAAATGTCTCGCAATATTCTGTGCATGTTCAGTGTACGAGCTCATTAATGTGAATAATTAATTCACCAGAAAATGTCTTGCAATATTCTGTGCATGTTCACTGTACGAAATGCAGTAGTCATTTTTTATTCTTCCGTCATATGCATTATTAATACCAAATAATTAAAAATTCAAGTTTGTATTAAGAGCTCATTAATGTGAATAATTAATTCACCAAAAAATGTCTTGCAATATTCTGTGCATGTTCAGTGTACGGAATGTAGTAGTCATTTTGTATTCTTCCGTCATATGCATTATTAATACCAGATAATTATAAATTCAAGTTTGTATTGAACAGAAAAAATATAAACCCCACAAATAAAAGAGAAAAAGCAATCAATTTGTGAAGGTATGAAAAAATATCAAAGAGAAAAAATATTTTGTGCTATAAAATAGAAATAGAAAGAACATTAATTCAAATATAATATTTAATAACATTACATATGTAAACTAATTAATATAAGTAGGTTGAGTAATAAATACAAATTTCATACACATGATAAACATAATAAACAACTAATTAATGCAAGAAGGTGAGTAATACATGTAAATTTCATACACATGATAAATATAATAAACAACTAATTAATATAAGTACGTTGAATAATTAATATAAGTACGTTGAATAGTACATGTAAACTTCATACATATGATAAACATAATAAACAATTTTTTTTTGGATTTCATAATATTAGTTTTTAAAATTTTATTATCCTTCATAAAGCTTAAACCTTAATTTGGAGGGGTTGGAAGGTGATATTCACATTGAAAAAAATACAATTTCAACATTTTTCCTAATGATGACTTTTGATAGCTCAAGCATCTCTAACGATTTTAAAAATTATAATATTTTAATATGAATTAATATTTTTATATTATATCATGGTAGATAGTTTTACATTAACAAAGGCCTTTATATAGGCTATGGGATTTTTGTAACCCCAACTATCTATACAAAAAAAAACTATTTATTGAACAACTAATATTAATTATCAAAATATTAACAAAGAAGTAGGTGTCTCATAAATGAGATGTATGCCTCAAATATTGTTTTATTTAAAACCAAAGTAAGCAAAAAATATTTGGATCACAAGACTTAGACAGACCCCCTTTGATTCAAATGAGACTAAAATGTGAGAACACCATGACTATGTAAATATCCAACAATACTTGTAGCAATCTGCTGGCCCTTTATACATTTGATATTAATCAACTCGTGTTGACATTGTCTATTACAACTACAACTTGGCTTCTTGTGGATATGCTAATTGAAAACCCTACAACCCCTAAGCTCAGGTCCCTAACTAAACATGAAGATGAGTATCATCCTAGGCATACCCATCTCTTTGATAATTTGTACCCATACTACAATATGAGCTTTCTTTGTGGGAATATTTAATCACATTGTTCAGTGTCTCAATGATAATTTTGTATCTAATGTAAACACATGTCACCTAATCTCTAACAACTTTGACCACTTTGTAAACACTTTCAATGCTTACAACCCCATATTAGTGTACAATCACCCAAAGATTGATTGAAACCCCAATAGTCTCTTCCCCCTATTAGTTGAGAGGTGAGAAGTCTATGCAATATAGTTGTCACCAAATAACTCGTTTTCTCATCAAAGCTCAAAAAATAGAAATCAAAACTTACATGCCATAACACATTGTAATGTTAAACTAGAACAAACACTGTTGAAATTGGAAAAGAAAACCATCTAATTATTCCACCCAAACTCCAAGCAAATAGCTAACTAGAGAAGTGAATTGTCCTTTGGCCTCTCGTTGGGTCCACCAACCTCAATTTTGATTCGTATATTTTTTCAACTAGATTAATCCCAAGGGATTTGTAGATCACAAGATGTCACTTGTTTATCTCTAATGACACTAATAACATGCAAGCATAACACCAAGCATAGTGTAATGATGCCAACCATAACAATTACAAAGAAACTTCATATTTTCAAATTCAGTGATACCAAACCATATTATACATTTAAATTTATCACTCCTTATACATATTTTTTCCAATAGTAAGAAAAACAAATGCGACTATTTAAAAAAAAATTGCTCTCACCACTTGCTACAAGAATAAATGTACGCTTTCAAAAAATACTCCTCTATAAGGATACTATGACTTGAACCTCTAACCTAAATTTACTTCTAATGCTTTTTGAAATGTTACTTTCCAATTATTTTACAGATTCATTTGAATTAAAAAAAAAAAAAAAAAACTAAAAATTATAAATGTAAATCTTTTATTGCCAACAATCATTTCCAACAAGCAAAACGTAAACCTTAATTAAAAAATCCCTTTTTAGCATATTGAATGATGAACCTATGGTGTTGTTGGCAACTTCCACACCCAACACTAACACCTTGAATCACATCTAGGCAAAGGATTTCATGCCTTTTATAAAGGTAGCAACAATAGGTTTAGATGCTTTTTGATCAAGTTTCCAATCCCGGTAGCAACTTTATAAGATATTTAATGCATTGACATCCATTTGAGCTATTCTAATGCCTATGATATTCTTTTCAATGCTTGTTCCAATGCCTACAACATTGCTTTCACGCTTCAAACAATATGCAATGCCTTCATGTGGAATTACGAGTAGTTCTCACTCTCTAAATAACTTCCTACAACATGTAGATTTTTTAACACCATTTCAAATACACTTCAACAACTTTGACAATCACAACACAATAGGCAATTAGCGCCGACTTTAGCACAAGATTTTAGTGTATTTGAGCCCGTTATTTTGGAGTAATCTAATGACACAAAAGTTGGCAAAAACCCATTTCTTTGGTTCATCGCTAGATTTAGCGCCGTCGTTAGCGCCTACTTTAGCACCAGATTTTGTGCTGAAAATTTGGTGTCGGCAATACTGTCTCCTTTAACGTCGGGAATAGCATAAAAAATTGGCATTGGAAATAGAGCCTAAATTGGCGCCCAAGTTGGCTTCCATGTTTGCTCCCATTTTGACTTCTAGTTTTGCTCCCAGTTTTGTTTCCAGGTTTGCTTCCAGTTTTGCTTCCAATGTGACGTCCAGTTTTGCTTCCATTTCTGCTCCCATGTTTGCTTCTAGTTTTGCTCCCAGTTTTGCTTCCAATTTTCTTCCAGGTTTGCTTCCAGTTTTGCTTCCAATGTTGCTTCCAGATTCGCTTCCAGTTTTGCTTCCGGATTTGCTTCCATTTTTGCTTCAAGTTTTGCTTCCAGGTTTGCTGTCGATTTTGCTTCTAGTTTTGCTTCTTGCATTCCTTCTAGTTTTGCTTCCGGTTTTGCTTCTAGGTTTGCTTACGTTTTGCTTCCAATTGTGCTTCCAGATTTGCTTCTAGTTTTGCTTCTATTTTGCTTTGAGGTTTGCTTCCATTTTGCTTCCAAATTTGCTTCCAGTTTTGCTTCTTGCATTCCTTCTAAGTTTACTCCCAGTTTTGTTTCCCGTTTTGCTTTCGGTTTTGCTTTCAGGTTTGCTTCCGGTTTTGCTTCCAAGATTACTTGTTGTTTGCTTCTAGTTTGGCTTCCATTGTTGCTTCTTTTTTTGCTTCTAAAAATGCTTCTTGTTTTGCTTCTAAACAATGCTTCTTGTTTTGCTCCCGATTTTGCTTCCGGTTTTGCTTCCAAGTTTGCTTCCGATTTTGCTACCAATTTTGCTTCCAAGATTGCTTCTGGTTTGTTTCTAGTTTGGATTCCATTGTTGCTTCCTTTTTTGCTTCTAAAAATGCTTCTTGTTTTGCTTCATTTATTAATTTAATATGTTTTAATTCAATTTAATTAGTTAAATATATGATGCCTCTTAAATAACTCATGATTATAGAGTAAGTAATTTAATTATTTAACTCATATGATTAAATAACAAGATAATTATTATAACATGATCATCATCTATAATTAAAACAAGTGAGTCAAATATCTATAATTTAATTGAATTTGACAACATCCATCCTGAGTAGTAAATTAAAATCATCATACGTAAGAAATATCTATCCAAAAATCATCGACCACTTTTAATATATATAAATTGACAAGTCAATACTGATAAGATCATCATCATATATAACTAAAACAAGTGAAAGTCAATTATGCCAGTAGATCAATAACATGTGAAAATGATACATGTCCAACAGTCGACATAAGTCAAAATAATACATGTACAAATGATATAAGTAAAAATGATAAATTATTTAACTCAAATTGATACAAGTCAAGATGATACATGTCCAAATGATATGTGAAAATGATAAATGTCAATATGATACAACTCAATAATATGGTACTGTAGGCTGTGAAAATGATACATATGATAGTAACCATGAAAAGTGGCATCATAACAATATATCAGCAATGATCCATGATGCAATCTATATGATCATGAATGTCACTGGGTGCTACTAGCAACTGCCTCATCATCATCACCACCATTGTGATCATCATCATCATAACGATATATCAACAATGATCCATTACGCTGTCTATATGATCATGAATGTCGCTGGGTACTTCCAGCAATTGCCTCATCATCATCACCACCATCGTGATCATCATCATCATCGTTGTCATCGTCGTTGTCATCATCATTGTCATCGGCCTTGGTCTCTTCTGTATCTGTGTCATCATCATCCTCTGCCATGTGATATGTACTAATATAACCAATATTTTCTAGATCTATATCATGATGAGGATCATCTTGATCTTTTGGAAGACCCGTGTTCTGAAAAAAATAATATTTAAAATGAAAAATTATTATTTATTTCATGCAATAATTTTTTTTTTCTGTTATATATCTAATATTGAAACATATGAGACGAAACCATAATCATATTACATCATATAAAATTGCACATACCATAATAAAATTTCAAAAAAGTTACAGCTAATATGTGATTCCAATGATGTAAAACATGCAACAATTCTAATAAACGTTAGTAAAGATCATAAAAAAAATCGTTATACAATTTAACTATCAATTGTAAATTCTATTACATAACCTTAAGTGCCAACCCTCTACAAAAGAATGAGGAGACTGTAAGAAGATTGGCTGCAGGGGGCATTGGTACAGGAGATGGACATGGCTCTTCCAAGCCATCCATTGAGATGGTTTCATACATAAATGTGGAAGATATCCCCGTTTCTAGAGAGCTCATGATTCAGGTTGATACGAAAAATGATGTTGTTCTAGTACCCATATATGGCCTCATGGTTCCATTTCATGTAGCCACCATCAAGAGTGTTACAAGCCAACAAGATGGAGGGAATTCTTATATAAGGATAATTTTCAATGTTCCAGGTACCAGCTTTAATGCCAACTACATGCCAACATTGAAATTCCCTAGCAGTATTTATGTTAAGGAAATTTCCTTTAGATCCAAGGATTCAAAGCACATCAACCATGTGGTACAAATGATTAAATACCATAGACGATCTGTACCAATGAAAGAGTTTGAAAAGGCAAAGAGAGCTACACTGGTGACTCAAGAGAAACTTCAGCTTTCAAAAACAAAGGCAATTATGCTGGCAGACTTGTGGGTCAGGCCAACATTTGGTGGAAGAGGAAGAAAGATGACTAGAACTCTAGAGGCCCACCATAATGGATTTTGGTATTCAACCATGAGAGCAAAAGAGAGAGTTGATATCATGTATCAAAACATTAAGCATGCATTCTTCCAGCCAGAGGAGAAGGAGATGATTACTTTGCTTCATTTTCATTTGCATAACCTTATCATGGCGTGGGAACCAAGAAGGCCAAGTATGTCCAGTTTTATGTGGAGGTAATGGATGTGGTCCAAACTTTAGGAGGGGCAAGAAGGTCAATGCATGATCCTGATGAAATTGAGGAAGAACAACAAGAGAGGGACAGGAAAATAAAAATCAATGCAAAGTTTCAAGGATTTGTCAAGCGAGTAAGAGAGCTATGGGAGTAGCCTCATCTAAAATATTTTGAACTAGAGTTTGATGTACCATTTAGAGAACTTGGTTTTCATGGAGTTCCTTTCAAAGCCTCTGCTTTTATTGTTCCTACGGTAAATTGTTTGGTAGAGTTGGTGGAATTACCTTTCTTAGTAATCACTATTAGTGAGATTGAGATTGTTAATCAATTAGGCGCTAATTGCTTGTAGCAATGAAAGAGTCTGAAAAGGAAGAGAGAGCTACACTGGTGACTCAAGAGAAACTTTAGCTTTCAAAAACAAAGGCAATTAGGTTGGCAAACTTGTGGATCAGGCCAACATTTGGTGGAAGAGGAAGAAAGATGACTGGAACTCTAGAGGCCCACCATAATGGATTTTGGTATTCAACCATGAGAGCAAAAGAGAGAGCTGATATCATGTATCAAAACATTAAGCATGCATTCTTCCAGCTAGAGGAGAAGGAGATGATTACTTTGCTTCATTTTCATTTGCATAACCTTATCATGGCGTGGGAACCAAGAAGGCCAAGTATGTCTAGTTTTATGTAGAGGTAATGGATGTGGTCCAAACTTTAGGAGGGGCAAGAAGGTCAATGCATGATCCTGATGAAATTGAGGAAGAACAACAAGAGAGGGACAGGAAAATAAAAATCAATGCAAAGTTTCAAGGATTTTTCAAGCGAGTAAGAGAGCTATGGGAGCAGCCTCATCTAAAATATTTTGAACTAGAGTTTGATGTACCATTCAGAGAGCTTGGTTTTCATGGAGTTCCTTTCAAAGCCTCTGCTTTTATTGTTCCTACGGTAAATTGTTTGGTAGAGTTGGTGGAATTACCTTTCTTAGTAATCACTATTAGCGAGATTGAGATTGTTAATCAATTAGGCACTAATTGCTTGTAGCAATGAAAGAGTCTGAAAAGGAAGAGAGAGCTACACTGGTGACTCAGGAGAAACTTCAGCTTTCAAAAACAAAGGCAATTAGGTTGGCAGACTTGTGGATCAGGCCAACATTTGGTGGAAGAGGAAGAAAGATGACTGGAACTCTAGAGGCCCACCATAATGGATTTTGGTATTCAACCATGAGAGCAAAAGAGAGAGCTGATATCATGTATCAAAACATTAAGCATGCATTCTTCCAGCTAGAGGAGAAGGAGATGATTACTTTGCTTCATTTTCATTTGCATAACCTTATCATGGCATGGGAACCAAGAAGGCCAAGTATGTCCAGTTTTATGTAGAGGTAATGGATGTGGTCCAAACTTTAGGAGGGGCAAGAAGGTCAATGCATGATCCTGATGAAATTGAGGAAGAACAACAAGAGAGGGACAGGAAAATAAAAATCAATGCAGAGTTTCAAGGATTTTTCAAGCGAGTAAGAGAGCTATGGGATCAATCTCATCTAAAATATTTTGAACTAGAGTTTGATATACCATTTAGAGAGCTTGGTTTTCATGGAGTTCCTTTCAAAGCCCCTACTTTTATTGTTCCTACAATAAACTGTTTGGTAGAGTTGATGGAATTACCTTTCTTAGTAATTACTATTAGTGAGATTGAGATTGTTAAACAATTAGGCGCTAATTTCCTGTAGCAATGAAAGAGTCTGAAAAGGTAGAGAGAGCTACATTGGTGACTCAAGAGAAACTTCAGCTTTCAAAAACAAAGGCAATTAGTCTAGCAGACTTGTGGATCAGGCCAACATTTGGTGGAAGAGGAAGAAAGATGACTGGAACTCTGGAGGCCCACCATAATGAATTTCGGTATTCAACCATGAGAGAAAAAGAGAGAGCTGATATCATGTATCAAAACATTAAGCATGCATTCCTCTAGCTAGCGGAGAAGGAGATGATTACTTTGCTTCTTTTTCATTTGCATAACCATATCATTGCGTGGGAATCAAGATAACCAAGGATGTCCAGTTTTATGTGGAGGTAATGGATGTGGTCCAAACTTTAGGAGGGGCAAGAAGGTCAATGTATGAGTTTGATAAAATTAAGGAAGAACAACAAGAGAGGGATAGGAAAAATAATTTCAATACAGAGTTTCAAGGATTTGTCAAGCAAGTAAGAGAGCTATGGGAGCAGCCTCATCTAAAATATTTTGAACTAGAGTTTGATGTACCATTCAGAGAGCTTGGTTTTCATGGAGTTCCTTTCAAAGCCTTTGCTTTTATTGTTCCTACGGTAAAATGTTTGGTAGAGTTGGTGGAATTACCTTTCTTAGTAATCACTATTAGTGAGATTGAGATTGTTAACCTTGAGAGAGTAGGACTTGGGAAAAAGGCATTTGATATGACTATTGTTTTCAAAGACTTGAAGCGGGATGTACTCCGCATTGACGCCATTCCTCAATCTTCGCTTGATGACATCAAGGAATGGCTGAACTCCATGGATATAAAGTATTATGAAAGTAGAATGAACTTGAACTGGAGGCCAATTTTGAAGACTATTATTGATGATCCAAACAAATTTATTGAAGATGGTGGTTGGGAATTTTTGAATATGGAAGCTAGTGATTTTGATTTTGATAATTCAGAAGAGTCAGATCAAGGATATGAACCCTCTGATGTAGAAGAGGAATCATAATCAGGTGAGGAAGGTTCAAAAGATGAATCTCTTGTGGAGTTAGATGAGGACGAAGAAGAAGAAGAAGATTTTGAAGGGGAGGAAGTAAAACATGGGATGAATTAGAAGTCGAAGCCAAAAATGCAGATAGAGAAAAAGGAGATGAGTTTGATAGTGAAGAGGAAAGGTAACGATGAAACGTAAAAGCTACAGGGAAGTCTCAGGCACCTGATATTAGAGATTCAAGAGGAATGCCTACCAAGAGGCATAAATTCAGATGAATTAAGTTCATCTACATCCTTCTACTATTTATTCATGCACATAAATGATTCAGTTGTTTATGAAAATGATGCCTATATGTTAACTTGATCAGTTTTGTTACTTCGGTAGTTTAACTTCTATGACAACCAACCATTAGGCCATTCTGTGCAGAGTACGTTTGTGTTTTTAGTTAGATTTTTTGGATAGCTCTACTTGGTGTAAAGGACATTCCATTTATCTTTTGAATGTTAAGAAGTCTAGTATTGCACGCTTCTCTATGTTGATTAGATCAGGTTGCAGGTTTTTTACTGTTGATTTCTTTATTTATGGATTTTTTTTAACTTGGAAGACAAGAATTTTTTGCCTTTTTCTAAATTATATGGACAAATTAAGTGGCTTGTTAGCTACACCAAGTGATGTATACTAGAAGGATGTATTAGATCTATAGGATGCCTACCAAGATGCATCAAAACATTCTTACATGTTAAAAGAATGGAAACATCGTGAGGAAGGATGGCAAAGATGCATGTGGATCACTTAGTAGAATGCCAACATGAATTCAAGGAAGCACTCCTTGAGATACCATGTTTGAGAGAAAATAAGATAGATCAAATCAACATGGGACTGAGTTACTCAAATGATACAACTCATAACTTAAATGAGGAAACTTAAGAGATATTAAAAGACAATGGTCATTAATTAAAAGATGTGATGAAAATAAGGCATGAATGTCACCCACTACCTTTTAAGGAAAACAATATTTTTTTCCTTAACATGAAATAATGGGACAATTGAGTGGGATCTAGGGCCAACAAAGAAGCACTTTAGAACTCATCCTACACATCAATAAACAACTCAACACAAGAAATGAAAATTGAAATATTAACACAACAATATCCAACTAAGTTATTGAAAGTCAACTATTGATACCTTGTTCTCCATCCAAATTAAAAAATTGGCCCACTTTTTGCTTTGTAACTTTTCCTTTTCAAATTGCTTTGGATGTCGGCCATATTTCTCCTCCTGTCAAAACATGACACATAGACTAGTTAAACTAATTAATATGCAATCATTTACTTATTCCTAGGGAATTAAAAAAAATATCATTTAACATATTAAATATACTTACAAAATTACAGATCAAGGCCTGTAAACCTTTTTGGTCACTATGATGTGTCACACGAAGTTTTTGAAGCCTAGCCTTGGAGGCCTTGTCCTAAAACATATACTAATTCAATTTAACTATGCACAAAAAAAATAAAAAAATCATTTAATAAATTTGATATAATCTTATGAGCAAATTTAAATACCTGTGTATTCTCCTCACCGGAATTCCTCACAAACCAACCTGTGCCAAATTTTGAGACATTCATAGCTTTACCTTCTTCACAGACCAACCTATGCCAAATTCAGTCTCCATGTCATTGATAACTACTTTTTGCAAGTGTATGGGTATCTTTGAGAATGGAAAATGTAGATGGTCTTTGAACCGTTGAAGGCATGATTCCTTCAACCTATTCACAAACCCTTTTCCAACATCTGTCATTTGGACTTCCCCTGAAACCACATTGTATTCTATCTTCTTATTGTAGGTACCAATGCAAGAATGAAAACTTGGCATGGTGGAAGAAGTCTATGTCCCAGGAGTGGGTGGGACAATGGAAGCCTCTGCTCCATGTTCTACACTCTTAGAGTTTACTATTACCGATTTGCTCCTGGATCTTTTTCTCAATCTAGGACTGCTTGGGGAATCAATTGATTCCCTTTGACACGATTGATTTGGTTGCAATGTTTGATGGGCTTCACTAGATCGGTTTTCTATGTATCTGTCAAGCATTGTCCAGTGCGCATCATCCAAATTGTTCATTGCCTCTGCCCCCAATATGGAAGCCAATGCCTCTTTATCTTTGTTAGTCACATGTCCCTATATATAATAAATTTCTTCTTTTAAATTTAAAAATAAAAAACTAAAAAGTAAGAATGAAAGAAACAAGGGAAACATTTACAAATCTATAAATTGACAATGAATTACCTCATTGTGGCTAGAGTCTGCTCCCTTTATTCTCTTCCCTCTATCGCTTGACATTTTGAGGCAACCTAGGGAATATTATTTTCATCTAGTTTGTGGAGGAAAAGGAATTATACACTGTCAGGTATGAAAGTTTTCGTCCAATTTGTGGTATGAAAGTTTTACCTTGAATGACTCTCTTTTTGGATTTAAACGCCTATGAATTAATTTCTTGCACACATGTATAGAATATAAATATATTTGAAAGGATATAAATATATGCAAAATGAAACAAATGTATTGTAAACAAATCAACGCTTGCACAACTGTATAGAATGGTAATCTTTGGGGGATAAAAAGGGCACAAAGTGTGGTTTTATTGAGAGTTAACATAGATAGGTCCCATACTCGGATCGCATCCGCTGATTAGAAAGAAAATGAATGTTTGTGCACAATCAATTTGAAACCACGAGCTCATTGTTCTATAAAAGAATAAGTGAAAATTAGTAATAGCTAATTTAAGCCTGAAGGTCTCATAAATTTGAGAAAATGATTTATTATTCAGCTATCGTCTCAAAAGCCCTATCTCCTCGTATTGTCTCGACCAACCTTTGTTCCCACGGGACCTGGTTGCAATGGGGTGAATTCAGTTTAACAACTTGTCTTAAAAGCACTTGACTACTTTTTTATGGAAGGAAGGTCCGAGAAATCGAATGGGAAACCAAAAGCTTGGGATGGGAATGATAAGAAAATCGGGGCATTGGGGTTTCAAAAGCGTGTTCACTGCTCTCAGATGCGGAGGAAATAATGCAATGTCTACAATTTTACCCTCCTCCTTTGCAACCACATGAGACTTGAACGATTCACGTGTAAAAAAAACAATATTCACAACCCTTTCTTCACAATCTCTCCATTTAATCCAAACAAAAATATTTGTGGGAATGAAAAAAACAAATTGTAACCTTACCTATGTTGTCACAAACTAAATTGAATTTTTTTATCTACTTGCGTGTAGCCCACCTTCACGTCATTTTTCCCCTTTTTCTCCTCTCTTCCTTCACACAAATTTTTTCTCCTGTCATCTCTTCCTTCTTGACACGGGAGGATGCTGCCACAATAGTGGTTTACACTTTCTGGGAGATCCTGATTTTTACTGAAATCACATATTTTTAGAAAATATAAGATTTAAGCCTTGAAAAGTTTCATGTAAAGGATTCCAATTGAAGAGGGTTTGATCAAACCACCTTAGACCAAGCCCCCTTGGATAGAACCCCGCTAGTTTTAAACCATACTTATAATGGAGTCTCCTTTACACCTATCAAAATGCTAATAAAAAACCACTTTTGATTTACCTTATGGGGGATCAAATGAATTCATTTAAAATTTTTTTTTTTATAAGTATGTAGTCCTTAGTATAAGCTTCCAAAAAAATATAATTTTAATTAAATTAAATTTGATTATTATATTTATTTTTTATTTCTTGCGAATGTAGGTTTTTCACTAAAAATCAATCTCTTTGTTCTGCACATGTGGAAAAATAACAGATTATATTTTTTTTTTGAAAACTATGAATGCACCATATATTGAAGTCCTTGATAAAAAAGAAAAAGAAAAATTGAATTTCGATACATACAAAAAAAGTTACGCATTATACGGTCTGCCTATGTCTGAATTGTAATTGGTTTGACTTCAAAACTTGATTAAGGAAAAAATATTTAATAAAACACTATGAAACAAATTGGAAGCACTATATATCATAGTTACAAATCTAAATTTGAAAAAAATAGAATTTTATCCTTGATGGAAAAAAATTATGCGTTATACGGTGAGCGTCACTCCTTAAAAATGTTGTTTACTGAAAAAAAAACTAGTTTTCAAAGGAGATGGAAAAAGAAGTGCAATTTGATTCCAAAAAATTTGAAAAAAATATATTTAGAATATATAGACAAAATTTCACAAATCACTAGTTTGCATCATCTTCAAATTCCTCACGGTTTAGCCGCTATGGGTGCCCGAAAGTGAAGATTTAGTTAGAAAAAATTATTTTAGTGTCCAATTTGGCCAAAAATTGTAAACCAATATTGTGGGATCACCCAGGAAGTTTTAAATTTTTGTTCTTGATTTAGTAGTTGATGCTATAGTCAGTGTAGAAAAGTGCGCCTAATTTAGCACTGCCTTCTAGCCAAAATAATGTAATATGTTTGGGATGCAAAAGGCGACACAAAGTGCGCCTAATTTAGCATTGCCTTCCAACCAAAAAAATGTAATTTGTTTGGGATACAAAATGCGGTGCAAATGCGCCTAATTTAGCGCCTAACAGTGCAAAATGATGTATTTTGCTTGGAAGTTGATAAATAAATTGATCCTAAATTGACTTCATCTTCATATGTACCAAGGGAGAAATCATGGTTCCCTATTTTATCTATTCCTTATCCCATGTCAATTTTTTGGGTTCAAAACAAATAGAGGTTAGATTTGTGAACTCAAAAATGACCCCTATACAACTAGATGAGTCATCTAAAGTGTGAAATATATGCCAAATATGTCTAAAGTGAGGTTTTTTGTTGGATAGCATATTCATTGAAATGATATGATTGGTGTACTAAACATTATCTACTAAGTTGTGTATAATAGGGGCGACACGAGGCCATGGCAATAGATCGTGTCATGTCAAATGAGGACACAATGGCTGAAGTGGGACATCAGGTACTCAAATTTTGACTTAACTTAGGAAAAAATGATCTGGTGGCATTTTGTAATATGTCCATCTTTTTTCACAGTATTATTGAAATTTATAATGTATTATCCAATCTTGACATAAATTAATGCATGTTGATTATTTTAGATGGAGATTGAAGCAAATGCAGAGCCCGAGCGTTCAACTAGCAAAAGAGGACGTGGACATGGACCTAAAACTATTAAATCACGTAGAAAATAGTGGGTGTTCAAGGATATGACAAATCATGCAGAAACAACAAATGATTGCACTGAACAAGAGGTTGGTCGGGATATAGTACATGGGATGAATACTTTGAGAAAATATATGACTAAAGTGAGGTTTTGTGTTGGATAGCTTATTCGTTGAAATGATATAATTGGTGTAGTAAACATTATTTACTATGTTGTGTATTATAGGGGCGAGACGAGGCCATGGCAATAGATCGTGTCATATCAAATGAGGACAAAATGGATGAAACAGGACATCAAGTACTCAAATTTTGATTTAACTTAGGAAAAAATGATTTGATGGCATTTTGTGATACACCCATCTTTTTTCACTATATTATCGAAATTTATAATGTATTATCCAATCTTGACATAAATTAATGCATGTTGTTGATTATTTTAGATGGAGATTGGAGCAAATGTAGAGCCTTAGCATTCAACTACCAAAAGAAGAAGATATGTATGTGGATGTGGACCTAAGACTGTTAAATCACATAGACGACAGTGGGTGGAAGAGGATATGACAATGGGTCTTCCAGACACAATAGATGATTGCACTGAACAAGAGGTTGATCAGGACTATAGTACAAGGGATGAATACTTTGAGAAAATTGTTGTTTGTGGATATTCTGTATGTCATGGAAAGAAACAATTCAAACAAGCAATTGTACAAAGAAATTACATATATGTTGAGCTTCCATTCGGTAGTATGCCTCCTACAATCAATTCAAATCCAATAGAAATTGTGTTAAAGAATTTTCCAATTTAATATAAATAACATGTATACTTTGTTTAAACATTGTTTTATACTATTTAACTAACTAATTTTTTTCTCAATGGATACTTGCAGGATAAAGTTCTTCGTTTAAATTTTCCTGGATCACTGAGTTCCAGCCTAGAGGGAAATGATCATTTATTAGATGATACATCTAACAAAAATATGTGCCAATATACCAACTCAAAAGATGAGGAATTGATGAAAACAAGTCATAGAACAAGAACCGATTTAAAGATGCATAATTTGCTTAAAGAAAGGGGGAAGGTGGACTACATACCCTATGAGAATGAATGTGACAGAGATGACGACTTGCCCCTGAGTTTGAGATCAATTTACAAAGAGACATTTGATCGTCAACTATATTGTGCTTGGCCTAGTGATCAACAACTACCTAGAGTGTAAGGGTGTTTCAATTTTGGGGATACAACTACATGATACGACCCTCCAATATTCATGGAGTGAATCTAGGACTCTTTATTGTCCAAAATATACAAGTGAGATCTAAACATAGAAACAATTCAGAACAAACCACTAGGAGATTAATGCCATATTATGGTCCATCATATTACAGTGGTGAATGGAGAAGGTTAGTAGAATATAAGCCTAGCATGTCAGCATATGGTCTAAATTCGAATATGTATACAAATCGTCTCCAATTTGAAAGTGGAAAATAAATTAATAGAGGTCATATTATGTATATAGATGGACGTGCATACACACACAAAAATATTGCAGTATTTATAAATAGTAGTAAGGGATGGGACCCTAATGTAAGAACGAATTGTCAATTTGTTGAGGTTATAAATGATAAAGATGGAGATATGGAAAGAGAGGTTGATAGATTGATAATGGTTGAGGCTATTAAGGACCTTACCATTGGGGATGAGTTATTGATTGATTACCCCTTCTTAAAATGCACTCTTGCGTGAAAGAAAAGGGAAGAACAAGGTCTCCCTAAGGATGTTCTTAAGGGCAGAAAACCAAAGAATAATAAATGAGTGTGGACTGATGTTTTATAAACTATGTTGTCAAAATTGTGTTTTATTTAAATTATTGTATAAAAAGGTAGTCTATAAAATAATGTTCCATTATTGAATTGATGTATATATGTTCATACAATTTATATTTTAATTTTTTAAGCCATATTTGATTATATTTCTTTGAAATTGATACATTTATGATTTATCCAATTGTTGGAAAACATTAAATAATGCTTGCATTTGTTGATAGGTAGAAGATGTTGATGAAACACATAATAATACCCACGATCCAACTAGGTTATTAAGATTTGGACGGGATGATCCAAACCATCCTTTAAACAATACCAGGGAAAAAAGAGCAAGTTTGAAGAGATTTCTACCACCTAAGAAATTTGAAGACCTAATGAGATATGCATACACTGAAGAGATGCCACCTATCCTTAATGATGATGATCATGATAGGGAAAATGCAGTGCATGAAGAAGGATTGAATGAAATGCTTACAAGTTTCTTTGGGGATGGAAACAATGATGCCAATAATGATCATATGGCTGACAATAATGATAGCAAGGGTAATTACCACCAATGTAATGTTGATGATAACAACCTAGAAGACTCCATCAAGCAAGCAACGAAGACACCCGTATTCAAATCGAGTGCAAGTAGAACCTCACAACTGGCATGCACATTAATATTATTAGAAATAAAGTCACTATTTGGTTGGTCAGAAAAAGGATTCACTACCCTACTTAAGTGAGTTGAAATCTATTTCTTACTTTGCATTGTCAATTGGTGTACACAATTTGTAAACATTCATTGAATTCATTTATATTTCTTTAAGGGGATTCTAAAACCATATATTGTATATAAAAAGTCCTAGTATAGATTGACATATCAAACATGTTCATCATAAGTCAAACATTCAATTGATTTAATCTCTGGAAATCTTACAGGGAACTAAAAACTAAAATATTCCCTGAAGATAATGTGTTGCAATCAACTTGCAGAGAGGCGTGTCTGTTGTTGGTTGAGTTGGGGATTGAATATAAGCAAATTCATTCATGTAAAAATGATTGCATTTTATACAAAGATGAATATCAGAACAAGGTAGAATGCCCTGTATTCAAAGAGAAGAGATATCGTACAAATTTACAAGGTCCTACAGTTCAAAGAAGGTTTTATGTCACATGCCAATTATACCTAGAATTCAATGAATTTTTTGCTGCAAGTCACTTGCACAATTGATGGACTGGCATGCAAAGAAAAGGAGTAAAGATGGATTCATGTGAATTCCGATCGACTCCAAAGCAATGAAACACATAGAGGAAAAATGGCCAAGAAAATTCAAAGATGAACCCCATAGTATCAAGTTTGGTCTTACAATTGATGGAGTGTTCCCATTCTCTTTTCCTGAGCTTAAATTATAGTTTTTGGCCAGTCGGATTGATAGTATACAATATTCCCCCATGGATAAGTGTTAGAAAGGAGCACCTTATGCCGACTCTCATTGTTCCAAGAAAACATCAAGTTAAAAACATGGATGTTTATCTTGCACATTTTATTGATGAGATGCAACTGCTATTGAAAGGCATAAGAATGTATGACATATCACGTCCTCCATCAAATAGGTCCTTCATGTTGTATGGTGTGCTATGTTGGACTATTCATGATTTCCCAGGACTTGGTGTTTTTTCTGATAAGATAAATATTTACATATTTACACTCATAATTTATTTTCATCCCAACTTTCATACTTAGTTTTATACTATTTTTTGATGTTATTAACATTACTTGTTGAATTGTAGGGCTTCAAAAAAAGGGGATATTTGCATGTCCAAGACGTGCAGAACAATTTCAAGGGCAGTATTCTAAAGATCTACATAAATTTATTTACGCAAACAATAGGGTCTTTCTACCACTAGATCATATGTTTAGAAATCGCTAGAATAATCAATTTGATGGAAAAGTTGAAAATAAAGGCCCTCTCATGATTATGGGTCCAGGTGATTGGCTTAAGAAGTATGAAGATGTTGAATTGAAAGCTTGGGAGGATTTTTTTGATTGGGGTGATTCAATTGAAGAACCAGAACAAGTTGTAGTTCATATACCAAAAGGAATGAAAAGGAAATCCATATTTTATGAGCTCCCTTACTGGAAGGATCTATTAATATCTCACCTATTAGATCCTATGCACATATTCAAGAATGTCCAAAATTGTATATTTCAACATATATCAGGCAAAGAGGACACCTTGTCTTTGAGGAGAGAAATTTCTCTTTCGCGTACCAAATTTGATAGAAAACATTTGTGGCCAAGCAGGGAAAATGAAACATATGCAAAAGCTCCATGGATTTTGAAAAAAAAAGAGCTAGACCAACTAAAAAAATATCATTCATTCAATAAGGACACCTACTGGCTAAATATTTTACAGTTGATGGACATATCACAAAATTTAAAACACATGATTTTCATAATTTAATGAAGGTATTATATATCATCATTTAACATTTACTGGTAACATTGATTAAGTACTAAATATATTTTGATATTTTGTTGTGTGAGAAAAAATTACTAATGACCTTTTCATAAATGTGTTTGATAGCATATCATGCCATTGGAAATTAGGGGGGATTCTTGTCTTACAGTTGACTTAAGGAATGCCATAAGTCGATTGTCAACATTTACAAGGTATGTGGTTATATGAAATGTTCATGTGTGAGAGACATAGAGATATTATATTGCATCTTAATTTATGACTAAAGGTTCATACTAATTTACTATTCTTATATTAGGTGGGTGACCTCCAAGGAGATCTACAAATTTGAAGTGCCAAAGTGGAAGAAGGAAATTGCAGAAATTGTATGTGTATTTGAGAAGGAGCTCCCTACAAGTTTTATGGACCTACAATTCCATTTACTTATACACCTAGTCGATGACATTGAACTGGCGGGTGTCGTATCAATGAGGTGGATGTTTTTCTTTGAGAGGTGTATGAAAACTCTTAAAAGATATGTCTGACAAAAGGCACATCCAGAGGGTTGCATGGCTGAAGGGTATGTATTGAATGAAGCATTTTTATTCCTGTGTGAATTCCTTGGTAAGGATTTTGAAGATGGGCCATGCATCTGGCATGAAGAACGAGTATTAGATATTATTGATGGAGAAAAACCACAATCTAATGGTGTTGAAGTAGAAATTAGTAAGTAAATTCACGATCAGTGTGGTTGTTTTTCTTGCAATCATTAATTTACTCTGTAATTTATTTTTCAAATTAACATCATGACATTTGGAGTTTGAAATAAACATGTTGACATGTAATAGGTGTAGACGAAAGTTCTATACTCGAAAAATTCATTCTGTACTACATGGACTTTATGAAGAAATGGATTGATCTATATGATAAAAGAGAGAAGTGTTAGAAGCAAGGAGACAGTTTAAGAGATCAAACCCAAAGAATACTCCACTTCCCACTTATCTACTTGGGGAATGGGGAAAATATTGCACACTAGAATGGGTTACTGAACAAATTCAAAATCAAATAGAAGATGTAGGTACATATTCAAACATAACAGAAGATGAAATCAACATGTCTAGATGATGTGAAAGAAAGCTACAATTGGAATTTTACAAAATGTTGTTTCCTTACAGTTTTGACACTATTAACTATTTTAATATTCGTCATTATATTTGTTTTCATTGAAATAAATGGTCTTTCATAGGCGAGGAAATATCCAACAATGTGGGCATATGATCAACATTATCATGTAGAAAGTGTAGATGTAAAGAGGCGATCCTTCGATTGTGGCATCATGGTTGACTTCAAGCAATCCAATCGATCAAGCTCAAAAGATAAGAATATAATTGAAGGGAATCTACAATATGTTGGGAAAATACAAGAAATTATTGAATTGAATTACCGCTCTTTTAAATGTTGTATTTTTAAGTGTAGATGGTATGAAGCATTTGAGAGGACACAAAGACATGATACCCATAGTGGATTGTTTTCTATATATTCCTCATGCTTCCTACCAGAGGATAAGGAGCCTTATGTTCTACCAATTCATTGTGAGTAGGTATTTCTTTAACTCAAACAAGAAGCAGTAGTGATCATTAATCTATTAATTCATAGTTTATTGCGAATATATACATGTGTTTATTAATCAATAAAATTGTTATAACATACTTCTAATATATGTATTTTTTTCATGTGCAGGTATTTTTCTATGAAGAATTTTGGACCCAAAATGGATGTTTTTCATACATTATGGTCCAAGATTAAGGCATGTATTTGATGAAACATTAGTGGATACTGAGCAAAATGATGGCGAACAAAATGAGAGAGAGGGATTAGAGAACATTGAAGAAATTGACATCCATGATGATGTTGAAGATGGTTATATTCAGGCACAAGAAGACAACAATCCAGAGTTAGATGATGTTATGGAAGACAACAATATGGATGGTTTAGAAAATGATGATCCAAATACATCTGCTAACAATATAGATGGTGTACAATCAAATTTCAATGATGATGAAGATGATGCAGGTCAAAATGAGGATGATGATAATATTAAATACTTGAAAGAACATATGAACATTGACAATGATACACTGGATGACATTGTAGCAGACAATAATGTTAATGACCAAGACTTCTAAATTTTTAGAATTATTTACAATCCATGTTTAAAAAAGGATGATTCTTATGGCTCAAACTTTGAAATGCTTTAGTAATATTATTTGTGTCGATACAAATTACCTATTGCAATATCCTTAAATTGTTCAATCTTTGGTATGAATTGTTGGCAGAAAAAATTACGATTACTTGGATGCTTCTTCCATTCATTTTGTATCAACATATGTTCGTGAAGACACAAAAGTTAATAAAATATTAATGCACATAACTCAATTATTTAAATAAGAAACTTTTTTAACGTTATTATTTTTAAATAGTTTCCATTTTTATGTTGAACATAATTTTGAACATGTAACTGAAAACATCCACAGTAAATGCTTTACTGTATTAGCATATTCATTCACATAAGCACAATATTGAGGCTCAATAACTGATATTCATTCAAATATAAGAATAAATAAGTATGGAAAACATAAGAAAAAATACATAATGATAACATGGTCATGGAGAATCTCTAATAATAAGATGTTCTATTTCATTCATAAGCTCAAAATAATCACACAGTAACAACAATTGTTCCCTAATAAATCTTATGAATTTAAATAACTTGAAGAAACCACTTTAGAGACAACATAGTAACAGATAAGCATGAAATTTAACACAACAATTGAACACCAAAATAGATTACCAATTATGAGCAATCTTCTCCATTATGTTGTTTCAAATATATATACATTTATAGAAGTCTTTGATATGATATGGATGGGTGGAATGTGCAATCTATCTTCTTACTAATGCCTACTATAATGGAAATGAAAATGGAATATGATATGATGATCCTCTCAAAATTGGCCTTGGTTTCCTATTTATATAGGAAGCAACGTAACAAGCTTCAGGCCTTTTACAAAAAAAGATGACCCTTCAAAACTATTCTTTTACTAACAACTAATTAATTTGCATAATTGAAAAAATAACAAGGCTTAAGACATTTTAGATGTATGTTTCCTTCAACTGAGCACAATCTTAGGAAAATTCACTTGCTTTTGATGGCGTGATATTTAGTTGTATCAATATTAATTCCAATTCTTCACCAGATAGTTTCCCAACAAGCTCAAATCCTTGAAATTAATTTTGAAGCATGTGTGAGGGAATTTATTGTTGTAAATTGTAATGATGCCACGATTACCGTACTACCACCATCTCTTATTATACCTGCTACGGTATGGTAGTGTTTTTCCCTTCCTTTTTGATGTTTATCGCACTACTGCCTTGCTCAAGACCTCTTGCTGTGGGGTTGCGGTGAACAACGCTCTACCACATATGTTGCTCACCCTCCCGATGGTATAGCAATGTATGCTTTATCTTCTTGTTGTTTACCGCCTTACCACACTCCTTTGAATCGCCTTATGTGGTATTGTGATGTCCACTTATCTTCCATGCTTATCACTCTACCACCTTGCTCAAGACTTCTTGCTGTGGGGTTGCGGTGTACACCACTCTACCGCATATGTTTCTCACCCTCCCAACGGTATAGCGGTGTATGCTTTATCTTCTTGTTATTTACCGCCTTACCACACTCCTTTGAATTGCCTTATGTGGGATGGCTTAAATGTAAGTCAATTGAAAACTATTATGGTCTGACTATAGGGAGCATTTAAACGATTAACCATACGTGATGAGAAACTAACTTAGAACTTGAGGCCGATACAAAGAACAATTTTAATGGCTCAACTCATGACTTAAACGACCGATAACCGAATGTAGTAGGTCAACACGAAATTATTGTAGGGACTTCACTTCATTGTAATTGATATGGAAATTTTATCTCCTAAGGCTCTAGCGATGCCGTCCTGCATACCCGACTTTGTATGCTAGGCCATCATTAAAATTTGAGCTGAAACTACCATTCATTAATGCTCATACTTATAAAAAAGCCCTTATTTTATTTTATTTTATTCATTTGTAATTTGTAAAAAATAATTTCAAATAATCTCATATATATTATTTTCAAATAAAATTAGAATGTAAAATAAATAATGTACATTATAATTCCCAATTATGGGAAAAATAATTCTCATAATTAAACAGTTTAAAAATAAAATTAAAAACTCAACTAATATACTGAGAATGGGAATTATAATGTACATTCTTTTTGCATATACATATTGTTTTTGTTTAGTATTTTTTTTAATAATTGAAACAATGCAAATAATACAAAAAGGAGGCAACAAAGGTTTCCAAAAGAGAGAAAAATATTACAACTAGGCTAATAGCCAACAATACAGTCACTTACAACCACCAAAAATAATAGGAGATTGTATTAATCAAAATTCAAAAAATTACAGATCATTTTCCAATGTAGGAATATTCATGAAACCCTAATTATGAGCCTCACCAAAGGCCAATACAACCACCAAAACATCACCAAAAAACTAAATGAACCCGACACCAAGACAACCCAAATTTTAAGCCACCACCACCAAGGGCCACCGAACCACCACCGGGAGCCACCGACAATTGCAGAAGCCAAAAAAACCAACACCATCCCACCACGAGCCCGAGGTCATAAGAATCCATTGAGATGGGCGAGTCATTGAATTCAAACACCCACTCCACACCCTTAATTTCCACCAGCTCAAGAGCTTTTTTCAAATATTCCACCCCAACCGCAGCCACCATTCGATGCTTGACTAGCGCCATTCCTTTCGGCTCCAATGGAAGTGGAAAAAAATGGACCACTGCACCAGGAGTTTTGAGCATTTCCAAGTCTTTTAGACGTGAAACCCCAGAGCTGAGAATAGAGGCTGAAGTAACCTCATCCATGCTGACTAGGAGATTAGGATTGAATAGCTTTGTCATCATTGCCTGGACCAAGTTTTTGGGGGTGCTTTGATCAAGCAAAGATGCCAGAAAATGAGAGACTATGTGGGAATTAACTCGAACTGTTCACTATAGGCCACATGCTCTCAGCCCAAAACCATTTTCACTGTGGCCACCTTAAAGGGATCAAACTCTAGAAGAATTCGTTTGAGCCTCTGGTTCGTGAGTTTTTTGAAACCTCCCTGACTCACACAACAATATAGGAAAGTCGAAGTGTCGTGCCCAAATATGGATAGTTCCTCGACCAATTTAAACACTGCATACTTTGCATCCTTCTCCATTATTCTTTCTCACCCAAGCGAAGCCTTTGGAATGAAAACTCTAGCAAATGCAGAATGGATTTCACCACCTTCGCTAGATTAAAATGAATGCCACCCTTTCATGGAATTTATTTTAATGCCATCCTTTCATGGAATTCATTTTAATGTGTACGTGCCACCCTTTGAGTTGCTGAAAATTCTTGTCGAGACTACCAACCAAGAATGTCGTACCCCCTAGTATAAATGAGGGTGATGTTCAATGTGTTTTTGTTTAGTATTTAATTAATTTTAAGGATTTGTATTATTTTTATTTTCTTTTCCATTTTAAACTTTAGAATTAGTAAGTATAATTTTTATTTATATTAGGTATTTAAACAGTTTTAAAATTTTAAAAAACTCAATTAATATTATCTAAAAAAAAATATAATTACTAAATGTTCAATTTACTTGTTCAAAATTTTAAAATGGAAAAGAAATAAAAAGAAGAAAAATCCTTATAATTAAATACTTAAAAAAAGCAATATGTATATGCATAGAGTATTTTGTTAACCAAGTGGTTTGTAAATTTATACCAAGCAAGGAGTAAAATGATAGAATAGTCAATTTAGTAGAATAAAAAGTAATTTCGTCTAGCGCTTGGTAATTTAGGGCTCACAAAAAAAATAATATTTACATGCTTGTAAAAAAGTAGAATAAAAAATACTTTAACCACATGCAGAAATAAATTATATGCAATCTGTAAAAGATATTATGCAACGTGGGGTAGACTTTTTCAGGTAAAGTATTATTATAATGTGATAAAATCAAGAAAAGGGTATCAATGGACCAAACAATTTCAAGGCTCGATAGTCTGATATCAACCATTGATTGGAAATTTCATGTTTGTCTTCTTCAAATAGGATACGTCTTCGACATAAAATATATAGTTCCATCCCGATAAATAGCGCCAACTTTTTCAAAAAATTGGAGAAAAATACATTAAACCCTTAATTAACCCTCAACCCTCTACCCTCTACCCTCAACCCTAGTTAAACCCTAATCCCTCATAACCCCTATACCCTCTACCCTATACATTGGACCCTCAACCCTAATCCCTTAACCATATACGTACCCTCAACCCCTATACCCTCTACCGACCTATACAATATTGGACCACTAATCTATCAACCATATACCCTCAACCCTCTACCCTCAATCCTTGAACCATATTATACCCTCTACCCTCAACCCTAGTTAAACCCTTAAACCCAACTACTAAACTCTCTACCCTAATCCCTCAACCCTCATCTCTTAATTAACCCTCTACCCTCTACCCTCTACCCTCAACCCTCAACCCTCAACCCTAGTTAAACCCTAATTCAGCCTCAACCCCTTTACCCTCTACCCTTTACATTGGACCCCCAACCCTAGTAATCCCTCAACCTACATATATATACCCTCAACCCTCTACCCTCAACCTCAAGCCTCAACCCTTAAACCCTCTTATACCCTCTACATCCCTCTGATCTACCCTATACATTAAATCCTCAACCCTCAATTCTCAACCCTCAACCCTAGTTAATCCCTCAACCCTTAACCCTTAAACCCTAAAGTACCCTCAACCCTTATACCCTCTACCCTCTACATTGGAACCTCAACGTCCCTAATATTTTACCTTCAACCATATTATACCCTCAAACGTCCTAGCTATACCCTAAACCCTCAACCCTCAACCCTTAACGTCCCTCAACCCTAAACCCTTAAACCCTATATATACTTTGGACCTTAAACCCTAATCCTTGAACCATATACCCTCTAGTACCCTCTAACCTAATCCATCAATCCTAGTTAAACCCTTAAACCCATTTACTAAACTCTCTACCCTAATCCCTCAACCCTCAACCCTTAATCCCTCAACCTTTAATTAACCCTTAGCCCTCAACCCTCAACCCTCTACCCTCTACTCTCTACCCTCTACCCTCAACCCTAGCCAAACCCCAATCCCTCAACCCCTATACCCTCTACCCTATACAATATTGGACCCTCAACCCTAATCCCTCAATGTACATACCATATATGTACCCTCAACCCCTATAGTTTCACCCTCTACCCTATACATGATTGAACCCTCAACCATATACCGGCCTCAACCCTCTACCCTCAACCTTAAACCCTCAAGCCTCAAGCCTCAACCCTTAATCCCTCAAGCCTCAACCCTTAAACCCTAAACCCTAGTAAACCCCTATACCCTCTACCCTCTACATTGGAACCTCAACCTTAATCGACCTTCAACCATATACCCTCAAATGTCCTAGCTATATACTAAATCCTCTACCCTCCCCTTAATGTCCCTCAACCCTAAACCCTTAAACCCTAAACCAACCTTAAACCTTCTACCCTCTACCCTCAACCCTAATCTCTCAACCGACCTATACCCTCAACCCAATACCCTAAACCCTAAATTGTTAAACCTTCTATGTCCCTCTACCCTCAACCAGCCAATATGTACCCTCTTATACCCTCGAATCTAATCCCTCAACCCTAATCCCTCAACCCTTAAACCCAAATAAATTACTCTCAACATTTAATCCTATTAGAACTGAAAAATATCACATTTTTCAATAGCCTTCACCCACCTATCCTCCACATTTCATAGAAATTCATCACATTTTAATTTTATGATCAACACAAATTGTTGAAATTTGTGTGACAAGATCCATTTTGTAGCCCACATTGCCAAATTGACACACCTATAAATGAGTTTGAGACTCCATAATCTTTCCCCATTCCTAAATAAAAATTAGCACTATCGGTCTAACAATGCCTCATTGGCAGAGCCCCCATCATAGCCTTGCCGATGGCCCGATGAAAGCAATTCATAACTTAGTATCAGTGTAATAATACCCTATCGAGCTGACTCTTAAGGAATTCTCCCTGATAGACCAATAGAGTAAAAAAAAGTAAGCACATCATTGTAACCCATGAAAATTGATGGAACGAATGTTTGCTTTCCCTTGATGGCCCGATATAATCACAAATTATCAATAATTAAAATATATCAAGGGAATTAATGTGTATCGAGGTAATATATTTTGGCATCCCATCGATAGACCGAAGGAAAGTTGTTCATCAGTGGAGAAAGTGGCTAACGATGGAATAAGGATCGGAGTCTCGCCAATATGGTGATGATGATTGTACTAACTGATGTGACATATCAAGGCATCGTCGAGATATTTAAAAATAAATGCTTCCCTCCGATGAAAAGACTAAAATGGGTGGTGTATTTATGAGCCATAATTGAAGCACAAGTTGATTGCATAATTGTTGCACAGTCTGGAATATTTTGTTGAGGACATAAGAAAAAAGAAAAAGCTAGGAGTTCTTATGTAGCAGAAACCAATGGAGGCGAGACCCAAGTAAGTATACCAATCCTAGCCGAGAAGTCGTATTTTTTCAAAAGATTAAGAATTCAAACAATGGAGGAAAACACAACAAAACCCAAAGCTAAGAAACAAAAAACTGAGAACAGACCCCTAAATCAAGACTTGATAGATCAATGCCCTGGGTTGGGGCCAAGACCTAGGAGGAGTGCTCTAAAAAATCCTTCATTGGATAGATTATTAGATAAACATAAGGGCTTGGAAGATATTTGGACACCATGACGCGCATATGAACTCTTCATGTATCATTACAAAAAACAATTTAGGTTTCAGCCAGTCTGCAACCCATGCAAGTTGAACTTGGGAAAACTCAAGATGCCCAACATGTTCATAAATGTAGAACTAATTAAAGTTTTGGCTAGCAAATATGACCCCAAGAGGAGAACTATTCAATCACATAATAGGGTTGACATGCTTGCTATTTTTGGGGATTTAATTTCTAATGTGTTTCAGTTGGAGTGTCCTATGAACTTGCCATTCATGGTTAGAGACCTCTTGAAAAAGTATCACCATATGCATGCCAGCTACAAATGATGGAAAATACCCTTGCATAGGCCCAACAATGAAGGAGGCCAACTTAGGAGGTTTTCGAGCAATGAAAACCCTCCTTTTCATGAGGACTTGTTTGAAGAATATTTTTGATACACTTATTATTCAGCTGGATAGGTCTTGGGGGTAGAGGTCCCACCTTTCATGTCTATTGCCCCAATGGTCTTAGCTGCAGACATATAAAGAACTGATGCTAGATCATTCAATTATGTTAGATACTTGGCCAATGACCTAAACTAGGAGCTTGAAAAGATTAAAAATAATCGTGAATATATTCATTTCAAACATTATTCTCTATTCATGCATTTGCTCATGCATGGGGGAAATGTTTGAAGGGTTTGGAGTGAAGAATTAAGAATAAGAGATATAGATGAAAATGGAAACCTCAAACCTATACAAACGTGGACTTCATTGTGGGATAGTCGATTTTGTAGATCTTATTATCTTTATTTTGAGGAATTTTTTGTGAAACCATTGATGAAGTTGTTGGATATCTATGTGGTTATAACTTATCCCTAGAAGTACAAAAGTTTCTAAGACCAAAGGAAAATCACCCAAGGAAGAAGGTGAATCATAACTGAGGAGAATGGTATGCTTTTCCTGACTGCACAATGATAAGGGTTTATGGGTTTGAAGGAACTCCACACTTGCTACCACGAGTAGTTCCTGATAGAATTTCCTACTTAGAAATTGTGAGGCAATTCGAAAAATATGATGCCAAAAACCTCAAAGGACACAACAAACAATCAATTATACCCAACACTTTATGTTTTGGAGACTTTACAGTGGTTGCAAATGAGGGATATGAGGAAATTGATGCTAAATTAGCATAGTATAACCTCCCTCTAGGCAATAAAAGGGAAAGATTTGATGCATAAGGCTTTATTCACAAATAAAGGCTATCACAAGGGTTATCAAGATATGAGCATGTGTTCTCAGATGAAGATGTGATAAAAAACCATGATGAAGCCTCTATCACTGACAAAATGACTGCATATAATATGGTTATGCTCATAGAGGAATGGAAAAGAAGAAATGTCCCATCTTATTCGAGGGAATTTGGTGAAATATAGGATCCTCTAGCAGGGATTGAGCAACTCATTGCTCATGTGAATGAATTGGTAAAGGATGTTCCTTCATTTGACTTTGATGCCACTCATGCAACCTATTCAGGAGTGCAGGCTGAAGATATAGGGCCCTTAGATTATATTCCTTCACAGCCAACTCCCGAGGTGATTTTTTCTATAAATACTGATATAAGTGAAGATGAGAGTGATGAGGAAGATGAGAAAGTAGAAAAAATAAGTGCTCCTATAATTGCACAGTATGAGCCTCCTCAAGAACATAATGTTGTAAGATTTGAAGCATCAGATGAATTATCTGATGATGTTAGGGTCAAGGCAGGATAGGAGTTCATTTATGGTGAAGATTTTGTTAAGTCTTTGAGTTTAAATAATTTGTTTATGAATATAAAGGAAAGAAAATGAGACAAAAGATGCAAGATGTCACTCTTGAACGAGAGGCTACTGCTTTGAAAGAATTGAAAAAATAAATAGACAAAGAGATGGAGTCCATCACTCCTGGGAGAGGGAGAGAGTTACTACAGGAAGCTGGAGTATTTATTTTGCTCGGGTGGGATATAAGCTCTGCAATTATGTTTGATAGTTTTAGAAAGAGAGGGGACAAAACAATGAACTTAATAGAGGAAGCAAGTGATAAGATGTATTCAGGATCTGGATACAATCCAGATGAGGCCACCTTGCTTATTTGGTCACTGTACCCCCATGACAAAAGACCAGCTGTGATTGATAATCCAAACCAAATGTTTGGAAATCTCTTGGTCCAAAGAGTAGGGGATACCAATCCCATGGAAACAACAAAATTTAATGTCAATGTGGAGAAATTCACCAAAGCACAGATTGATAAGTTGGTTAAAGAAAATGACAAGTTGAAGAATGAATTAGCACATCAAAGAGAAAGATCATCTTCCTCTTCCACACCAAAGTTGTATTCCCCATGGATTGAAAAGGATAAGAGACTATTGGATGCAATGGTTGATACAACTTATTGGGAAAATTGCCACTTGAAATCTCAGGAAAAATGTAAACAATTGGAGAAAGAAGTCAAAACCATCAAGTATAATACTGCATCTGAAATGATCAAGGGGAGATTCAATAAGATGATGAAATGTGCTGATGAATATTGGAGACAATTCAAGTAGGTATACTCAACAATAGAGGAGAATGAATGACTACATGGGAGAATAATTGAAAAGAGAGAGGAGCTTCAAGACAAGCAAATCCTGAAAGGACAAATAATGCAGACACATAAAAAATTGGTAGAATCACACAATGGATATCATAACAGGATCATGGAAGATCTCAACTACTTCAATTCAACTCCAACACTTTATGATGATATGGGAAATCCTTGAGAGTATGATGATTGGAAGGAAGAGTTCGATGCGCTTCTGAATGCTGCACTACATGAAATCAATGATGAGGACATAATTTTACAAAATACTCACAAGCAGCTCGAGAAGATGATGTATAGGGAATATGACATGAGGAAAGTGATCTCCAATACAGATACTTGTGCTCAACAAGAGTACATTCATCACCTCTCTGCATTTAATTTGTTCCTTAACCAAACTATGGATATACCAGACACAACAGGACAACCATCGGGATGAAAGGAGTCAACCGACCGCATGAGCACCCTATCATGGGGTAGAAGCTTTAAATAGATCTTAGGTGGTCACGGGATTCTACTTGGAGATTAATGGATTGGTGCATTCATTTGCTGCAATATTTTGTTTTCTTAATTATGTTTATTTATCAAACAACATGAATTTTTGTAACGGGTTTGTAGCTTGTTGCCTCTCATATATATATAAGAGAGACCAAGACCCGAATAGATCATCATCACATCATTTCCATTTAGGGTAGGCATTAGTAAGAAGATAGATTTCACCAATTCGTCCATCCATCTCATATCAAAAACTACTGTTATAATGCATATTATTCAAAGATAAATATAATGGAGAAGGTTATGCATAATTGTTAATTTGCTTTCAAGTGCTCAACTGTTGTGTGGATTTATATGCTTATATGTTATTTGGCTGTCTCTAAAGTGGTTGTTTATGTTATTCAAATTGAGTGTGTGAAAACACATTTAATTTATCAATACACATTTGTTGTAATTGTGTGATGTTGTTGACTGGTTTCGGTGTGAAGAAGAATTAAAGTTCCTTTTAAGAAATCAAATTTGATAGGTTCCTATTTGGATTAAAGTCCTTTTGAATAGATTGTATTAATTGGTTTCCTTTCACATATGAATTAAATCCTTTCACAACTTCACAGTAGCATGAGGGGATATCACTAGGATTACTAAGAAGAGCCCAAAAAATTGACATACTTGCACGTTTGCACAAGATGCAAACATTCAGAGTGCCTAACTATTCGAGTTAATTTGAAGAGTGAATCTACCCATCTTACAAAATCCTATCTCCAAAACCATCATTCACCCCTCTACTCCATCCACCCAATAGAAGGAGGCACTAGTCATAATTAGATATTGCATACAAAATACAACTCACAAACTTGAATTCTCAATTACTCTCATTAGAAATTAATCACTAAAACTCTGTATCTGCTCCACCTTCACGTGCCTTAGTGAGTAGATTTCTCAATTCAAGAACCATATTTACCTGTAAATCTACGTTATTGTTCAGGTATACCCGCCTAGGTCTAGTAGAACCTGAAGAGTAGAAGGTAATCAGTCTTGTTTACTTTGTTCATGGGCCAAAGGTGTATTAAGGGATTGGCACCCCCTTATGGTTTAAAATCTGCACTTTTGAGACCTAACAAATCCCTCAACCCTTAAACCCTCAAGTACCCTCTACCCTCTACCATCAACCCTCAAGTACCCTTAAGCCCTAATCCCTCATTAACCCCTATACCGTCTACCCTATACATTGGACCCTGAACCCTAATCCTTGAACCATATACGTCCCTCAACCCTCTACCCTCAACCTTAAACCCTCAATCCTCTACCCTATACATTAAACCACTCTTAACCCTCAATTCTCAACCCTCAACCCTTAATTTTCACAAAGTATTGTAGTAAAGGCGAAATTTGCTTTGTTTATGATTATCTGGAGGAATAAATGGGGAATGTTGGTCACAATATGGATCTTGTCACACAAATTGTTGCATTTCATGTTAAATACAATGAAAAATCAAAAGCAATAGATATTTTGATGCAAGTGAAATGTAGGCAAGCAATTGAAGGCTAGTGAATATTGGGGAAGGATTTTTTGTTCTAACACCATTAATCCGTGCTAGATCAGAGCAATTATGCGCCACATCAGGTGCTAAATTAGGCACCAAAAATGGCTCTAAAGTAGGCACTAAAAATGGATCTAAAGTAGGCACTAAAATAGGTGCTACTTAAGGCACTATTATGGGCACTACTATGGGCGCTAACATAGACAGTAATCTAGTTGCTAATTTAGGTGCTAATCTAGGCATTATAGTAGGCGTAGTTTTTTGGCGCTAATCTTGGCGTTATTCTAGGCATTAGTAAGGGTGTTAATTGTGGTGCTAATTGCAGCGCTAATGTCAGCCAAAATTTGTGCTAGATTCAGTACTGGCTTGTTCTAGTTGAGACAAAAAATGTCAGAAATAGCGCCATCTCGAAAAATAGCGTCTACTTTTCCCAAAAAATGGAGAAAAATACATTAAATAATGGGTGGAAGAAAAAAATGGAGCAAAAAAGGGAGCTAATCATAGGGATTTGTTGTAGTGAATGTACAACAAAAAAAAAACCATAAACTTCAACACCACACCAATAATTTTCAATGCTAAACAAGCTTCTTAACATATCTCAATAATAAAAATAGGTTTGAAATTCCTTTTAGCGACATATGCAAATAATTTTCACACCATACTTATCAAATTTTAATGGCTTATTCGCACCCAAGGAAAAGGAGAAACTATTTTAATATGTTTTAATACCAACTTTCAACGTTTTTCAACATTTTATCTAACTTTCATGCTTGCTCTCCCACCTGTTGTTCAAACGACCACACCCTACAACCACCTTCAGATCTATAATGGTTTCTGCAACTACCACCAACGGTTTTGTCATGGTGTCCTTTGCTCGTGGTGCCCTATTGGGCGATGATACTCCTTCTATCAACACTATTGAAATTGGAAAAAAAAAACCATCTAAGTATTCCACCCAAACTCCAAGCAACTAGCTAACTAAAGAAGTGAATTGTCCTTTGGCCTCTCGTTGGGTCCACCAACCTTAATTTTGATTCATATATTTTTTAACTAGATTAATCCAAGGGATTTTAGATCACAAGATGTCACTTGTTTATCTCTAATGATACTAATAACATGCAAGCATAGTGTTATGATGCCTACCATAACAATTACAAAGAAACTTCCTATTTTTAAATTTAGTGATACTAAAACATATTATACTTTTAAATTTTATCACACACCTTATACACATTTTTTTCAATAGTAAGAATAACAAATGTGACTATTTAAAAATAAACTACTCTTATCACTCACAAACATATTATATATTTAAATTTTATCACTCCTTATACACATTTTTTTTCAATAGTAAGAATAACAAATGTGACTATTTAAAAAACAACTACTCTTATCACTCAATACAAGAATAAATGTATGCTTTCAAAAAATACTCCTCTGTAAGAATAGTATGACTTGAACCTCTAACCTAAATTTACTTCTAATGCTTTTTGTAATGTTACCTTTCAATTATTCTACATACTCATTTGAATTAAAAAAAAAACAACTAAAAATTATAAATCAAAATATTTTATTTCCAACAATCATTTCCAACAAGAAACACATAAACCTTAATTAAAGCACTCCTTTTCAGCATATTGAATGATGAACCCATAGTGTTTTTGGTAGCCTCCATACTCAACACCTTGAATAACGTCTAAGAAAAGGTTTTCATGCCTTTTATAAAGGTAGCAACAATAGGTTTAGATGTTTTTTTTATCAAGTTTCCAAATCCTAGTAGCAACTTTATAAGATATTTAATACATTGGCATCCATTTGAGTTGTTCTAATGCCTATGATATTCTTTTCAATGCTTGTTCTAGTGCCTACAACATTGCTTTCATGCTTCAAACAATATGCAATTTCTTAATGTGGAATTACAAGTAGTTCTCACTCTCTAAATAACTTCCTACAATAGATAGATTTTTTAACACCATTTTAGATACACTTCAACAACTTTGACAATGTACAACAATAACAAAACCATAAACTTCAATACCACACCAATAATTTTCAATGCCAAACAAACTTCTCAGTAGATCTCAATGCTAAAAATAGGTTTGAAATGTCTTTTAGTGACATATGTAAATAATTTTCACACCATACTTTCAAATTTTAATGGATTATTCACACCCAAGGAAAAGGAGCAACTATTTTAATATGTTTTAATACCAAATTTCAATGATTTTCAACATTTTATCTCACTTTCCCGCTCGCTCTCCAGCCAATTATTCGAACAACTCTCTTTCCCATGCACACCCTACAACCGCCTTTGGGTCTGTCGTGGTTTTTGCAACTGCCGTCAATGGGTCTATCATGGCTTCCTTTGCTCATGACACCCTATTGGGCGATGATACTCCTATCAACCAAGAGAGTCATTTGAACATTAGGCAAGAGAGAGAGCAAGAAAACAAGATAAAATATTAAAAAGCATTGAAAGTTGGTATTAAAACATTAAAATATTTTCTCCTTTTCCTTGGGTGTGAATAAGCGATTAAAATTTGATTATGTTGTGAAAATTGTTTGCAAATGCTGCTAAAACACATTTCAAACTTATTTTTAGCATTGAGATTTGTTAAGAAGTTTTTTTGGCCTTGAAAATTATTGGTGTGGTATTGAAGTTTATGGTTTTACTACTATTGTCCATTGTGAGAGTTGTTGAAGTGTATCTAAAATGGTGTTGAAAATCTACCTACTATAGGAAGTTATTTAGAGAGTGAGAACTACTTACAATTCCACATTAAGGCATTCCATACTATTTGAAGTATGAAAACAACTAACTTCTAAAAAAAGGAATGATGGCTTGCTCTCTTGCCCACATGCCCCTTACAACCACCTTCAGGTCTTTCATGGTTTCTACAACTATTACCAACAGGTTGGTCATGGTTTCCTCTACCCATGGTGCCCTACAAGGTGATAATACTCCTTTTATCAACCTTGGTTGGCTCGTGTTTGTGCTTAGAGTTGACTCGAACCTCATTTTTGGTGTTGTTGATGTTGGCTCTGTCCCTCATTTGGTGAATGCTATTGATGGCTCTACCCCTCCTCTCATGCTTGCAACTTCTATGGGTGTTCGTATATTTGCTTAGGCAACCAAATTTGGTCTTGCCCACCTTTTGTGCATGAACCACCCTCTTCTGTGTGCCAAACCATCGTTGATGGTGGTTTTTGTAGTTGATGTGGTTGAAAATAAGGATTTCTACCAACATAGAGGTTTGGTGTGTAGATTCCCTAAACTCTATCCTTCTCTTCTCAACTTGCACAACTAGGTGATAGACTCTTGGAGACACCTCGTGGCTTGTAAGATTGATATTTTTCCCTATGAAAAAAGGTTTTTTCATTGCTTCCTTTTCCTCTTTTGAGGATAGAAATTTGAGCAAGTTATGGGCTTGGTGAGAGCACGCTCTCTCAGTCAAACCCTAGACAACCTCCTTTAACCACGTTATCGAGCCACTCCACATGCATCTGGTGTGGGTTAGATTTCTGAATCTTCCCCTCCAATTTTTTGAGGATTCTTGTTACAAGGCCATTGAAAACTCTATTGGTTGCTTCTTGAAGGTAGATATTTCCACTTCCCACATGAGGTGCTCTAATTTTTCTT
Organism: Sequoia sempervirens; assembly: GCA_007258455.2. Taxonomy (NCBI): domain Eukaryota; kingdom Viridiplantae; phylum Streptophyta; class Pinopsida; order Cupressales; family Cupressaceae; genus Sequoia; species Sequoia sempervirens. Next base: position 51,146 of record VDFB02259658.1, on the reverse strand, counting down.
GCTTTATGGTGGATTTTGACATCTCCAATCCTCTTCAAGGATGTGGTTTTGATGGTTGGGGATAGGCCTTGGAATCAACCACTTGATTATGAGAGTATCCCTTTTAGATGTCGTCATTTCTTTGCAACTGGTCACTAGCTTTGGATTGATCTCTCTTGCATTGCAAAGGCCTTGCTACTTAGTGGAAGAATGCTAATGGTGATCACTTAGCTGTCCAAGCTGCCGACTCTTTGATGGATGAATAGGTCCTAGGATTATGTTGAGCTTCTTGCTTCTAGTGTGTCTTTATCATGTCTTGAGGACCCTACAGGAGTCCCTCCTACTCCATGCTCACAACCCATTTCACTAGTTGCTTTAGATCAGCTCTAGACTTCTCATATGGATGATGACTTCCTTTCGCCTTATCATCCTTTTATTACCCCTTCATGTGCTGATGGACTTCCCGTAGGGGTCTCTCCTTTTCCTTACCCTTGTTGTGGGAACTTGGACGATAGTATTTCTTGGATTGTTATTCGTAGAATGATGAAAGGTCTTTCTTATAGCTCTTTGTATACTCATTCTTGTGATGTGACTGATAAGTGAATTGTATAGGGTTGGGACTCTTGTTTTTCACTTCTTTCCAGTTCTATGCTCCAATAAAAAGCATTGTTGGTCTTTGTTTAGTTTTCCCAATCTCACTACTAGTAAGACTTTTCCTACTTGCCTCTATGGCTATTTGTTATATGGGTCTAGGCCCTTTTGTGTTTACCTTAATAAAAAAAATTCATCTTATTTTACCATCACATAGGTTTCAATATTTCAACTCACTTTACCTTCAACAAATGAATCAGTCTCATGGCTCTATGTCACCCTTTATTACCATTTTAAAACTATATTAGAAATTATAATGGATAGAAAACTACAATGCAAATAATATGAAGGAATATTTTGATATTATATTGTGAAAATTCTTTATATGGGCTCACAATAAAACTATCATACAAGAAAATTTTCATTGAACTGTCCAACCACATATATGGAAAAAAAATATTTCCCCAACTAATAAGACTAACAATAGAAATCACATTAATTACTCTCTAAGTGAATCTACTAACTCTAAAGGGGTTGCCTCACATGATGGGTCTAGAGTTATACTATTTTGATTGCACATATTATGTCATATTTTATCACTATTACGAAGACTTGGTATATTTAGTGTATTGATAAACCCCTTTTAACTAATGTAAGGACATATAGATCATGTATCTTGGAATGATTATTTTTACATGTAATGTTTGCATGAATGATGAGTGTCTCCTCATTTCTCTATATACATGTGCATGTTTTATGTGTTGAACAAGACAATTGAGAGGGGGGTGAATCAGTTGTAGCCAATTTTAATCCTTAGAACATTCACCGGAACTTAGATCAATCATAGATCATTACACTGTTAAATGATTAAACATTCAATGCAAAGGTAGAAACTAAAAAAGTATCACACATACATAGTAACACCAGATTTATGTGGAAAAACCAATAAGGGAAAAACCATGGTGGGGATTAGCTCACACTATAAAGAACATCAAAATCAATTACAAAAGACTCACTGCCAAAATAAGGACTCACTTTCCAACAAGGGTTAACCACCCGAAGGGCTCACTGCCACACAGTTACAAAGAAGATAGAAGAGATATGTTACACAGAGAAGAAAATCTCAATGCAACAAAGATTTCCACCACAATTCACTCAACCAATTGCAAACATGCATGAATGATAAAGTAGACCTTCAGCTCACTGCATCTAAAAACTCAACATTTAGGATTCGCACTGATCTTCCACACTCGCATCACATACATCCACTATTTCACATCTATCTAATCTATTTCTTTACACTCATCTCTTTTTCGCTTTCAACACTAACACATCCTGTATTTATACCATTTTCAACTTTGAAACATATCCAAAGTCGACCATCCATTATTCAATTTCAAATTAGGTCAGCGCAAAAAAATTCTAGGGTGGAATTAGAATGAGGGAAACCAAAAAAAATGCTTGATGAGGACCCAAATAAGTCCCAACACGCTTCATTAACTTTGAAAGTAGTGTTTAACACAAGGTCGAACAAACCAGTGTAAAACACAAAAAAATTGAGAACACACAACCCTTAGCACAATCCAATCCTTTCAGATACCAAAATTGTCTTCAACATGATCATAATAGCTTAACTCTAGAATCACAAGTCATAAGACTCAACCAAAAAGAAATCCAAACCAACAATATTTCTCTTGGACCTCAGCTAGATGCACAAAAAACCACAGTTTACAATTGGTGAACATAACTCACACTGTATAGCGATCCAAAAGCTCAAATCATGTATGTAATAGCTTCCAAAAATCATGATCAAAATATATGAACCACAAAAACATAGGAGAAAATACCAGAGCAAAACCCAGAGCAACCACTGAACATCTACAACTTTTCTCCATTACAATTTTCTCAATATCCTCAGCATATACAAATAGTAACCCGCATCCATGACATTAATGTCAATAGCAACCAATTGATAACTAGCTAACCAATTGAAATCAATGACAACACCTTCATTCTTGCAACAATCTCCCCCTTTTTCATTGATGGCAACACATGATGTGAAAAACCATCAAAGACAACACACTAACTCTTAACACACTTTTCATGATTTTGCTTTTTTTTTCTCCCCTTTAGTAGATAATCTCTTTTTTTTTTTCACATCTTCCTCATCTTTCATCTCTCATCTCCCCCTTTGACATCAATGGCAAAGGAAAATGATGTTTTACATTGATTTCCCCTTTGACATTAAGAACAAAATACTCTTTCAATGAAAACACATGACACTACCTGCCCCCCCTGAGAGGTAGCCACCAAAACATCAATCCAAAAGAAAGATAGATCCATAGACCCACTGGAATGATGCATCTCCATATGCATCTAGTTCAAGAAAGGAGGGGAAATGACCCCTAACTTCTCCCAAAGATACTCAAATTATCTTTAGGAAGAGCCTTCATAAATATATCAACAATTTGATCCTTCGTAGGTACATACTCAAGCTTTACTTCATTCTCCACAACCTTGTCTCTCAAGAAATGATACCTGATAGATATATGCTTTGTCCTCGAATGCATCACTGAATTCTTTGAAATGTTAATTGCACTTGTATTATCATAGAAGATAGAAATAGGATCATCATACTTTACTTTGAAATCTTTCAATGTCTATTTCATCCATAAAACTTGTGTACAACAAGATGTATAGAAATATACTTAGCTTCAACAATAGATAAGGAAATTGAATCTTTCTTTTTACTCAACCATGCCACCAATTTGCAACCAAGAAAGAATGCACCACCACTTGTACTTTCTTGTCATCTACACAACTAGCCCAATCTGCATTTGTATAAGCACTTAGTGTAAATTCAGTATCCCTAGGATATCATAAGCCATAATCTAGAGTGCCATTCAAATATATGAATATTCTTTTAACAACAACAACATGTGTTTCCTTAGGATCTTCTTGAAATCTAGCCACAAGACAGACAACATGCATAATATCTAGTCTAGTAGTAGTCAAATACAAAAACCTCCCATCATAGATCTATATTTGCTCTAATCAGATTTAGGTGAATCATCATCTTTACCTAATTTGCAACTACTCACCATAGGAGTGCATACTGGTTTGGAACCATCCATCCCAAGCTTCTTCAACATCTCTATCATTAATGTCATGGATGTTATTGCAATCCTTGGTAAATCTCTCACGGCTTGAACTACACTAATCCTCGCGAAGTTATCAAAATTCATATGACACATTCTCCTATGCCATAGCCAACTGTGATTAATTTGAGTCATAAAGCATCATCCATCAAAACCCTTAAGTTGATATATATTTCTTTCATATTTCTTTCCTACTGCAATCATTATTCTAAAGTCTTTCTTGATTTCACATTTTTCATCCTTATATACAAGATTACATCCTTTATTGCACATCTTTGCAACACTCAAAAGATTACTCCTTAAGCCCTTAACATAGTAGACATCATCAGTATTATGCTTGCCATCAAAACTTACTGAGCCTATCCCACAAATTTTAGCACCAATATCATCTCCAAACATAACTAAGTCTCCATCATATTTTTCATGTTTAACAAACTTACTCTTATCACTAGTCATGTGATGTGAAAAACCACTATCAACAATCCGATAGTTCTTTTCTTGTTTATCATGTAGGGTAGAGATTACAATACCTTCACTTTTCTCCTTCTCCAGAGGACATTCCTTCACCTATTTTTAGAATTAGCAGAAGTAGGTTCATATTTTATATCCAAGAACAAGCATTTGTTGTCATCAAGATCTCCATAATCAGATTCCTCATCATAAATACTAGCATCCTCATTCACATAATATGCTCTGTTGATCTTCTTACCTTTATTTTCTTTCTCATATCTTTGTTTATTCCTCTTATCTCTTTCTGTACACCTCGAAGCATAATGACCTATTCCTCCACAACTAAAGAATTTAAAGGGTAACTTACATTCATACTTACCGGAACCTTTCTTCATCCTTCTCATAAATTTAGCTTCTACTTCATCAAGATTTTATTCATTCGGATCTTCAACTTTTGTAGCCTTGAAAACAATTTCTGACTTGGATATGTTTCTCAAGTTCAACTTTCTCATCTCATAAGATCTCAAAGTTTCCAATAACTAATCTTTAGTGTAAGTCTTGTAGTCTATATGTTCTTCAATAACACATAAATTTTCACTATATGCATTGGGAAGAGTTCTAAGAATCTTCTTTACATTCTTGGATTCATCTACTGTAGCACCAAGTCCTCGAATTCCAGCTACTACTTCATCCAATCTTTGTACATAGGTTTTAACATTCTCATCTTTAAACATATGTAGGAGCTCAAACCGTGTCTCCAAAATTTGCAACTTTGACCCTTTCATCACCTTCATGTGCCTTTTCTAAAGAATCCTAGACCTCTTTAGCAGTCTTCAAGTTTTGAACCTTAATCAAATTGGAATGTATGTCTATTCTTCAAAATGAACCTCGCCTTATTGCTCGCTTCATGTTCCTTGATTTCATTATTTGTACTCAGACCATTAACAAGAGGCACTAGTAGAATTTGACAAATAAATGACTAGGTGACTAAAAATTTTAGTCACAACAACTAAAAATGACTAAATTCTACTCATTTTTTGCAACTCGGCTATAAATGAGTAAATAAATGACTAATTTGGTCATTGACTACAAATTATTTAGTCATAGAAATAAAAATGACTAAATAGTTAGTCATCAAATCCAAATTAGACAATTTTTTTGAAAAACAATTTAGCCAATTATTGGCACGATGTATTCATGCACGTGATGTATTGGCTCGATTATTCACTTTCATTGTAGATTCATTTGTCTCATTAATTAAAGATTCATTCATCTTGCTTGACCTTGCTTCATTCATTAGCCTGGAATGAGTCATTTTGATTAGTTATAGTAGTTGCTTGCATGAGTGATAAGGATTCAGAGAGGACTTGAAGACTTCTAAAAAGGTGGGCAAGGGAAAGAAATTCAGAGTTTGTTGTAACAAATTTGAATTCGTCGAGGCACTCTATAGCGAAATCCGATTTGGGGATGCCCTTTGTAGCGAATTCAAAGGTAATTCGAAACCATCATTACATTGAAAACAAATTTGAAATGCTCATTACAATCTACTACTCTTAATAATGTTCTACTACTCTTAACAATGTTCTTTTACAATATTGCCACTGTTTTGCTTCATAATGTGTTCGAGCTAAATATATTAAAATTTGGGTGTCAGTGCCAAAATAGAATTTCCTCAAACAATTTTGATATATTTTCACTGCAAGTGCAAAATGTCCTTGTGCAAAGTAAACATGTCCTAGATTTACCCACACATCAGGCATCTTAACAAAGATGTTTCTTGTAGCAGCTTCTTGTACCTATGTACATATTTCCTTTGCAATATCAAATTGATCCCTTGTAGCTAGTACAATGGTTGCCTCATTTCCAGCATAAACATTTCTTGGTCTCTTTGCCAACACTTTACAATGGCTTCCCCATTTGCAACATAAACATTTTCACTACAAGCACAAATTGTCCTTGTGCAAAGTAAACATGTGCTAGATTTACCCACACATCATGCATCTGAACAAAGATGTTTCCTGTAGCAACTTCTTGTACCTGTTGAATATTGAGGTGTTTATGTAGCTTAATACTTTGTAAAAATTTATGATTACTGATCTAAATATGTATTCTTTGTTACAGATTCTTTGTGGGTGATTATCTGATTAATTCATTTTATCATTTGTAGAATGAAGACAAAAGGTTGTAGAAGAATTAGATAGGATATTAGAAGATACACAACATATACCGTGGAAAAACCCTTTCAAGAAAAAAGTCCACCAAGAATCAATATATTATTTAATCTCTAAAGTAGACTACAATAATTCCAATCCTTGCTTGAGAATGCTTCTTTTTCCTTCACCAAATCTTCTTCACAACCTGCAATAAAAGTGATAATAACTCTCTTCAACTTGCTTGAGATAAATAGGCAATAATCAACTTTGTAAACTCCAAAGAGTTACAATTATAAAACTCAATCCCTATCTCACATAAGGTACGCCTATCTCTTGCAAGTAGAGTTCTACCATGAAAAAAAATGCTAAAACATGTGCTTCATCCATTTGGGCGTCCCAAATTCAAGTCACAACTGAACCTTGATTCTGTAGATATCTTCAAGGATTATCCTCAAAGTAGGCACCCAAGAGTGGACCCACTTAACTCAGCCTTCTAAAATATCTTAGCATTCAAAAGAGTTAACTCCAAGAAGCCAAATTGGGCACCCAAGGTGGGTCCAAGTCATTCTCTATTAACTTAAACATATCTCTCCACCATTCATGCAAGAATGGTCATCCCCTGTTAACTGAAGGTAGTCACCTGTTATCTATCATGCAATTCAAGTCATTGGTCATGCATTCCAAGTTAACTGAAGTCAACTAGCATTCAACTAAAACTAACTGAAGATAACTAAACCATAACTGAACTAAACTGAATTGAATTGAATTGAATTGAACTAAATTGATTCTGAACTGAACTGAACTGAATTGATTTGAATTGAACTGAACTTCATGCATGTAAACATCAATCCCTAACTCCTAGGATATTTACATGCATTTAGAAGTGTTATCTTTTACTCCAAACAATTAACTTAACTCAAGGTGAGTTCCACCTTCCATGTGGGTTCCCCATGTGCTCCTATTATTTTGGAACTCATCTTGGATTCCCTCACATGCTCATATCATTTAGAATTAATTAAAAATGTCAATTAACATGATTATTTCATTCAATATTATTCTATTTCTAATCCTAGTGTTTGAGAACACTTTCCAAGGACTTAGGAGATACATGAAATAAATAATGTTTAGGATTACAATTAAATGGCATCCTATTTCCAACATTCTCCCACTTGACATTATATATTGCAATTATTCTAAACAAGGAATCATTATTATAAATCAAGTACAAGACTCAAGGCCAATGGTCTTCCTGCACCAACAAATCAATCCATGCCAACTTCAAATGCAACCTGCATAATCATGAAGCTCCAAGCAAATGATTAAAACCAAGAGAACTTATCCGTAGGAACTGGTTTCATAAGACAATCTGCAACATTAATTAAAGTGTCAACTTTCTCAATTAATACCTTCCCACTCTCAACCATTTCTCGCACAAAGTGATACTGAATATCAACATGCTTAGTACGAGCATGATACATAGGATTTTTGGCTAAACACATAGCACTCTAACTATCACTTTCAAGTTTAACTTACTTGCAACTAAAACCAATACCTTTCCCAAGTCTCTGTATCCAAACTTCTTTGGAGGCATATGAAACTGCCGAGTGTGTTGAACTCATGTTCTTGACCAAGGTGTAGGCTTCTTGGTCTTTACTGTTGAAAATAGCTTTTCTTACAAGTAACCATTCCAACATATATCTATTACCATAAGAGAACTCAAGCCTCACCTATTTCTCCAAGTATCCATGAGGACCTGCAACTAGCCAATCCATACCAAACTCCAAATGCAACAGAGCACTATCATGATGTAATCAAGAAAATGATTAATGTACCCAATACTTAAGTGAACTACACAAGATCAATGTCAAAGCTCCAATCATGAATTAGGAACATAAACATGACATCCATGATCTAACCATATCCTTCTAGGAGATCACATGCACCATAACATATATACATTCTGGTCTCAAGAGAACATTTAATATTCCAAACACTAAACTAGTATCAAGAGTATAACATGACATCATAAAAAATACACTCTAAACCAAGAAGCCATATCTCCAATCACATGGAGATAACCTTACCAATGATGCATCCATGTCACTTCCAACAACTCCCACTGAACCATGGTATCGAGTCACACATGGCATTGTGACTACCATCCTCTCTATGAAGATCACTCTAAAACATGAAGCAAAGAGTTATCACAAACAATATTAGCTAAAATAACCAATGCATCATTACTGTCATCCAAGGATTTCTCTGTAGAAGAATCATTTTTTTTTTTCTTGTTCTTACAATCCTTCTTCACATGTCTCGGTTTCCCACAATTCCAACACTTTACCTTACTTCATCCTTCGAACTTACCTTTCCCTTGATTGTCTCCCTTAGGTTCCTTTTTCTTAGGCCCACCTTTTACAAACAAGACATCTTGGATTTCCGTTTTAGACTTCCTCCTCATCTCCTCTAATAGGAGAGTAGGAATTATATTGTCCATCTTCGGATCTGCACCCCTACCACTGATAGCAACAATTAGATTTTCCCAAGATTTTGGTAAAGAATAAAGTAACAAAATGCATTTATCTTCATCTTCTAGCTTTACATCTATAGATGCCAACTGACTTAGAATCAAATTAAAAGCATTCAAATGATTTGGAAAAGAATCACCTTCTCCCATCTTTAAAGAATACAACTGTCTTTTCAGATACAACTTATTAGTAAGACTTTTAGTTTGATAAATGTCACCTATTCTATTCCATAATTTATATGCAATAGTTTCTTCTTAAACATTCAAGAGAACAACATCAGCAAGACATAATCTTATGGTCCCTCTTGCCTTCTTATCAAGCTTAGCCCAATCCTCATCTGACATCATTATAGGTGACTTTGTCTCATTACTAACAACTAACCATTGATCTCTCTCTTCAAGGAGATCCTCCATTTTTAATTTCCACATCTCATAATTAGATGAATTGAGCCTTTCAATATCTAAACGAGAATTCATTGTAACAAAACTTATTTTCCAAAATCAACAATAATAAAAAATAGTAAAAGTTCCCACTACAGCCAAAAAACCTTCAATCTACTCTACCCAACCTCAGCTATGATACCAAATGTTGAATATTGAGGTGTTTATGTAGATTAATACTTTGTAAAACTTTATGATTACTAATCTAAATATGTATTCTTTGTTACAAATTCTTTGTGGGTGATTATCCGATTAATTCATTTTATCATTTGTAGAATGAAGACAAAATGTTGTAGAAGAATTAGATAGGATATTAGAAGATACACAACATATACCATGGAGAAACCATTTTGGGAAAAAACTCCACCAAGAATCAATGTATTATTTAATATCTGAAGTAGATTACAATAATTCCAATCCTTGCTTGAGAATGCTTCTTTTTCCTTCACCAAATCTTCTTCACAACTTGCAATAAAACTGATAATAACTCTCTTCAACTTGCTTGAGATAAATAGGAAATAATAAACTTTGTAAACTCCAAAGAGTTACAATTATAAAACTCAATCCCTATCTCACAAAAGGTACACCTATCTCTTGCAAGTAGAGTTCTACCATGAAGAACAATGCTAAAACATGTGCTTCATCCATTTGGGTGTCCCAAACTAAAGTCACAATTGAACCTTGATTCTATAGGTATCTTCAAGGCTTATCCTCAAAGTAGGCGCCCAAGAGTGGGCCCACTTAACTCAGCATTTTGAAATATATTAGCATGCAAAAGAGTTAACTCCAAGAAGCCAAATTGGGCACCCAAGGTGGGTCCAAGTCATTCTCTATTAACTGAAACATATCTCTCCACCATTCATGCAAGAATGGTCATCCCCTGTTAACTGAAGGTAGTCACCTGTTATCTATCATGCAACTCAAGTCATTAGTCATGCATTCCAAGTTAACTGAAGTCAACTAGCATTCAACTAAAACTAACTGAAGATAACTAAACCATAACTGAATTGAACTAAACTAAACTGATTCTAAACTGAAGTGAATTGAACTGAACTGAACTTCATGCATGTAAACATCAATCCCTAACTCCTAGGATCTTTACATGCATTTAGAAGTGTCATCTTGTACTCCAAAAAATTAACTTAAATCAAGGTGAGTTCCACCTTCCATGTGGGTTCCCCATGTGCTCCTATTATTTTGGAACTCATCTTGGACGCCCTCACATGCTCCTATAATTTAGAATTAATTAAAAATGTCAATTAACATGATTATTTCATTCAATATTAATCTATTTCTAATCATAGTGTTTGAGAACACTTTCCAAGGACTTAGGATATACATGAAATAAATAATGTTTAGGATTGCAATTAAATGGCATCCTATTTCCAACAGTACCTGCGTAAAAATTTCCTTTGCAATATCAAATTGACCCCTTTCAGCTAGCACAATGGCTGCCCCATTTGCAACATAAACATTTCCTAGTCTCTGTGCAAACACTTAAGTGACCCCTTTTATGACATTAAGATCCTCTTGAGTTATTATTATACTCCTATTTTCCAAGAGAAAAAACCCCAAGGCCATGGGAAATGAATGATGGGCATTTGAGTTTCAATTTGGTTCCATTTTGAAAAGGGGACATTACATTGTACAAGATTTTTTTAACAACATAATAATTTAATCCACCTATTTGGGACAGTAAAATAAAAAATAGATGAATTAATCCATTTTAAAATATAGCTTCTTTTAATCTAGAATCTGATAGAAAGATAAAGCATAATACATTGAAGGACACAAAAATGTTTTAAAATAAAGACTAAAATAGGTTGCCCATGAAAAACAAGAAAGAGGAAAAATGAAAAGATAACATATAGATGATTCATTTGAGGTTTTTAATAAGATCTCATTTAACTATGTCAAATGGATTTGGAAGGGACAAAGCATATTTGATTGAATAAAATTTTGAGGTAGCTTATCCATTGTCATTGTATGCATCATCTTCTCTTGGAATCTATTTCTACAATGCACCAAGCTAGAATTGATTGGGGATGCACTTAAGGTGGATAAAAAATCATCAAATGCCTAATGTATGCTTGGAGACATGGAACTGAAAACAGATGATTGGATTAAAGCAAAAAAAAACAATTAAAGTAGCACACCAACTTGTCTTGGCTAATGAAGCAAAATGAAAAGTTGATGAAGAATGAAGGATTCAGATGGAAATGAGAAAGAAAGAGGAAGAACTTCGGTGAGTGATGCAACAAGAGGAGAAATTTGAACATGTGAAGGAATTATGGAAGAGTAAGTGTAAGGATAGGGATGATGACAATGATGAGGTTGGTCAGTCTGAGAAGAAACAACAGAAGGAAAAGAAGAAAAAGAAGAAAAAGAAAAAGGATAAGGACCACAAGGCTTATGATTATTATATGGAGGAACCTGATGTTTCCATGGAAGATGAGGCAAATTATACGAGTGATAAGGCACAAGATGATGAAGAAAATTCCCAATATCTTCTTGCAGCTACAAGTCTAGAAGACTCTAATGATGGCGAGACAAATTCTCCAGTTTCAACAAAATCATGAAGGAGACATGCATACTTTGATTCTGAAGATGATGGACCATTACAGAAATAGAGTCTGAGAGAAGATGATCCATATGATGATGATGTCTAGGATTTCTAAGCTTTAACCAAACCTAGCTCCTACTTTCCAAGAGAAAAATCCCCAATTCCCATGGGAAATGAATGATGAACATTTGAGTTTCAACAGATTCCAAGAGAAGACGATGCATACAATGACGATGGATAGGCTAACTCAAAATTTTAGTCATTCAAATATGATTTGTCCCTTATAAATTCATTTTACATAGTTAAATGAGATCTTATCAAAAGCCTCAAATGAATCATCTGTATGTTATCTTTTCATTTTTCCTCTTTCTTTTTTTTATGGGCAACCTATTTTAGTCTGTTGAAACTCAAATGCTCATCATTCATTTCCCATGGGCCTTAGGGATTTTTTTTTTGGAAAATAGGAGCTAGGTTTGGTTAAAGCTCAGGAAGCCTAGACATCATCATCATATGGAGCATCTTCTCTCAGAATTTTTTTCTGCAATGGTTCATCATCTTTAGAATCAAAGTATGCATGTCTCCTTCATGAGTTTTTTGAAACTAGAGAATTTTTCTCGCCATCATCAGAGTCTTCTAGACCTCCAGCTACAAGAAAATCTTGGGAATTTTCTGTATCATCTTGTGCCTTATCACTCATATAATTTTCCTCATCTTCCATGGCAACATCAGGTTCCTCCATATAAGACTCATAAGCTTTGTAGTCCTTATCCTTCTTCTTTTTTCTTCTCAGACTGACCAACCTCATCACCATCATCATCCCTATCCTTATGCTTACTCTTCCATAATTCCTTCACATGTTCAAATTGCTCCTCTTGTTGCATCACTCGCCGAATTTCTTCCTCTCTCTTTCTCCTTTCCATCTGAATCCTTCATTCTTCATCAACTTTTCATTTTGTTTCATTAGCCAAGACAAGTTGGTGTGCTACTTTAATTGTTTCTTTTGCTTTAAGCCAGTCATTTGCTTTCAATTCCATGTTTCCAAGCATACATAAAGCATTTGATGAGATTTTATCCACCTTAAGTGAATCCCCAATCAATTCTAGGCTTGGTGCATTGTAGAAACAAATTCCAAGAGAAGATGATGCATACAATGACGAAGGATAAGCTACCTCAAAACTTTAGTCAATCAAATATGCTTTGTCCCTTCCAAATCCATTTGACATAATTAAATGAGATCTTATCAAAAACCTCAAATGAATCATTTGTATGTTATCTTTTCATTTTTCCTCTTTCTTGTTTTTTATGGGAAACCTATTTTAGTATTTATTTTAGAACATTTTTTGTGTCTTTCAATATATTATGCTTTATCTTTCTATCAAATTCTAGATTAAAAGAACCTATAATTGAAAATAGATTAATTCATCTATTTTTATTTTACAGTCCCAAATAGGTGGATTAAATTATTTCGTTGTTAAAAAAATCTTGTACAATGTAATGCCCCCTTTTTGCAATGAAACCAAGTTGAAACTCAAATGCTCATCATTCATTTCCCATGGGCCTTGGGGATTTTTGTTTTGGAAAATAGGAGCTAGGTTTGGTTAAAGCCTAGGAAGCCTAGACATCTTCATCATATGGATAATCTTCTCTTGGAATTTTCTTTTGCAATCGTTCATCATCTTTAGAATCAGAGTATGCATGTCTATGATTTTGTTGAAACTGGAGAATTTGTCTCACCATCATCAAAGTCTTCTAGACCTATAGCTGTAAGAAGATCTCAGAAATTTTCTGCATCATCTTGTGCCTTATCTCTCATATAATTTTCCTCATCCTCCATGACAACATCAGGTTCCTCCATACAAGAATCATAAGCCTTGTGGTCCTTATCCTTCTTCTTTTTCTTCTTTTCCTTCTTTTGTTTCTTCTCAGACTGACCAACCTCATCATTGTCATCATCCCTGTCCTTATGCTTACTCTTTCATAATTCCTTCACACGTTCAAATTTCTCTTCTTGTTGCATCACCCACAAAAGTTCTTCCTCTTTCTTTCTCCTTTCCATCTGAATCCTTCATTCCTCATCAACTTTTTATTTTGCTTCATTAGCCAAGGCAAGTTGGCATGCTACTTTAATTGTTTCTTTTGCTTTAAGCCAGTCATCTATTTTCAGTTCCATGTTGCCAAGCATACATAAAGAATTTGATAAGGTTTTATCCACCTTAAGTGCATCCCCAATCAGTTCTAGGTTTAGTTGGATCTCATTCCAAGCCTGAGCCATGGCTGCAAGACGTAGATATGCATCCATATAATCAGGAAACTTGAACAATTTTGGCATGTATAAAGGATTTTATTTTTCAGTATCATGTAGTTGTTCAAACAACCTAGCAAGATTAAATAGTGTTGTGACTTTATCCCATGGTAACTCAAGTGAAACACCACCTTCTTTTAGTTAATGGAAGAATTCCATAACCTTAAAGCGCATAGAAAAAATTGCATAATTGGCATTGGGGCTTTTATTTATGAATTCAACCCAAATGCCATTTCCTAATGCCTCCATAAAAGTTTGTTGAGCCAACTCTAGTTCATCACGATCAAAATGAAGAACCCAATGTTGTTTAACAATTCAATGGGTACTTCTTCTCTGCTCTTCTTTAAAAGAGACTTTGTTGTCTTAAGAGAATCTAAGGCTGCACTGGGGTTTGTCGATATTAACAACTCACCCATCTTGATAAATGCATGGGCATCACATGGATCTATGCGAGTTTACTTTCTTAAAATTTCCAAAGCCTTCTCTGCTTGCCCTTGTTGAGAATATATATGGCCTACAACTTTTAAGCTCTTACACTTCTCAGGGTGGACCTCTAGAACCTTTTCAAAATTTGAGAACTCTTAAGATCTCCCAGCTTCAATTGAACCTATCCACAAAATCCTATGGCCTCTGGCTTTCATTGACTAATGCCATGTAGTAGCAACCAATGGTGTCATAATCACCTTTACTATGATAATATTGTGCAAGATTATAATATGAATGATATTTCATGAGAGGGTGGTCAGTTGAAACAAGAGTTGTCTCAGTTAACTATTCCACAAGAAAATGCTTCCCTGTGAAGAAAAAATGGTTTGCTAAATGATTCAATGCCATTGCACAGTACATGTATAATTCAAAGGCTTTATGCATCTTTTCCATTCCTTCATGAACACTATCTTTTTCACCAACTGTGAGAATCCTACAATTAAAATGTGCACAAAACTAACCACAAAGATTTTCCCCCATTTCAAACAGCAAATTTGCCAAAAAAAATGCCTTTAAAACCTGCAAATAAATGCAAATAAAATCATGCTGATTTTCAAGCCAAAAAAATCACGAGACCATAGCTTTTTGCTTACTATTATGCTTTGATATATTTTTTCCAAGCATCCATAGCTTGTTTGAAATCACCTATTTTAGGATTTTAGCCATAGTAGCAAGGTAGTGATCTATTTGATAAAATGCTTTGGTAGACATGTATGAAAAATGTGGTAGCATAGACAAGGCAATGAACTTTGGAAAAAATGCCTCAAAGAAATGTGGTATCATGGTGATGGAATGCCATGACAAATGCCATGAAAAGTGAATTGTTATGGATTTTCACAACATTCTATCACCATGAGACCACATTTCTTTGAGGTATTTTTTCAACCAATTCACTACCTTGTCTATGCTATTGCTTACTATTATGCTTTGATAGATTTTTTCCAAGTATGCATAGCTTGTTTGAAAGCACTTGTTTTAGGATTTTAGCCATAGAAACAAGGCAGTGAATTGTTTGAAAAAATGCATCAAAGAATTGTGGTCTCATGGAATACCATGGCAAGCAAATGCAATTGGAAGCTGCTCCTAGATATTAGTTATGCAATGTGAACTAATTGCATAACTGCTTAGGTTGACTTTGTAAAAACTATATTGTAATTGAAATTTTGTCATCTATCAGTATCTAGTTGTTAGTTATGCAATGTGAAGTAATTCTTTGAGTTTTAAAAGATGTGCAATGCAATGTAATCAGCAATGTAAATGATTATGAGCAAATAATTGATACCAATTCATAGTATACCCCTATATTCCAACCTAAAATACATAAAAAATCCAATCATACACAGTATATCAAAAAATAATTGAGACCAAAATTTGAGCACCAGATTAAATCTTCTTGTCCATTGATTGCTTCATATAGATATTACAATATAACATAAGTCTCCTCATATATGTTTCTATAAATTCCTATGATGATGATATCAAAATTTAGTATTGGTTTCTCTTTTATAAGAGAAGCAACAAGCTTCAGACCGTTACAAAATATGGCATCTTTTCAAAATTCATGCCTCTTCGTATAAACTATACAAAACATTAGTTTTTCTTAAAACACAATAGGGAAAGTAGATAACTAATGAAGTCCACAACACTCATGACACCATAGTCCGTTAATCTTTGTAAGGCACCCATGATCACTGAAGATCTATTCAAGTTCCTTTCTCCATATTAGTGTATTTGAATGTGCGGTTCTTCCATTGTGACATCCCCAAGGCCTACTATTCAGGGGGAGGATCCATATACTTTTTCTCCCACTCGTACATTGTATAATCACGTGGCCATTTGTATTCTTGAATTTTCAATATATTTGCAAGGTGAATCTTCCATTGGTTGTCTAGTAATGCCCTGCCATCCATGATAAACTTAGAAAATCCAACATCCAATGCTATTACTCCATCCATGATTAAGTCAAACCTATCAAGACTCAACTCAACGTCCTTTTGTATGTGAGTGATGCAATGTGGAACAATCTAGCCAAATTCACTCTTCCATAGGTCCTTCAAGTGGTCACCATCTTTCAATAGTTTTGGTACAAACCACTGATTCAGAGTATGAAATGAATCTATTCTTGTTTTGATCTTTTGGTCCTCTCCTTGCATATATTGGAATTCATCTATAACTATTTTGGCCATTTTCTCTATAGGTTTTAATGCTGCAGGAGCCTCGGTACTCCTCTATAAGATTCCGCACAAGGTTACCAATGTGTGGTGTATGGGTTTCCAGTTCTTAAAAAGGGGATCTAGTATGGGTAGATGTGTTTTCATCTAATCAATTGCCTATGTTAGTGAGTTGTAGCAATCATACACACTTTCCAACTTATCCACAATTAACTTTATCCTATGCTCAAGGACTTTCTTTAAAACATTACAAATTTTCTTATTCACTCCTTCCTTACCCTCATTGTTGGTTTTCTTTAACTCTTCAATATCTTGTCTAAGAATGCTCACTTGTTGAGTAGAAGCACTTTCTATATCAACTAGTGGAGTAGGAGGATGCTAGTATAACATTATGTATAGGAGGAAATTTTTACCCCTTACACAAATTCCCCTTTTACACATCCTCACCGTAGAAAATCAAATCTGAAGGAAAAATTCCACATCAACCAACTACCTTCCACTTGGTATCTGTCTATTGTATCAGTGAGAATTTTTGTCAGGAACACACATGCAATGCACAGACATCCGCACGATGCACTGCCATTGCTGACGGATTCCCACATCTAAATTTGGTAGAGGCGTTACACTTATGATTGGAGTCAATTTGTAACATCCCTCTTCGACCAACCAACCCTGAAAATGGTAGATTCTTCCCACCTCTCCTTCAAATTCATCCATCTTCATCTCATTTCATTCTCTAAGAAATAGATTTGCATTCTCTTAGCACTTCGAGCATTCACTTCACTCTCAAGTAGAATTTCAACACTCCATTGCAACAACACTCCATCAACTCCATAGAGAAAGTGTGAAGCAAGCCATTGAAGCATGGGCTTGGAGTCTTGTGAGACCTCCTTTCATTGTAGTTGCGGCTATGGTGACCTTGCCAAGTCTACATTCTCCTACATTGGCTATTGAGATTTTGGGTGGAGGTGGTAATGTTTCACTCCTCCCCTTTGTGATTTGGTTGAGTAGCATAATACTATTTTGTAGTGTGTATTGCTTTCCTTTCTTTCCTTTATCGCATATTTCTACTTCGTTGCTTCTTGGCTATCCATGGAGGTGGAAACACCAAAATTGGGGTCTGACTGAGGCAAGCCCCTATACAACCCCAAAAAATTTCCCCTTATTGCTTGTGTGTAGATGAAAGTACGTGTGGAGCTAGCTGGCGAACAAACACTTTTGTGAGATCATCTTTGTCACCCTAGTTCTTATTTACTTATTTTATCACTTTAGTCTCTATTTCCTATACTTTCTCATTATGTTTTTACCATCTAAATTAACTATCTAGGCTGTTAGTTGTTTTTTAGGAAGTTTGTAATGTGTTCACTATTTTCTAACCATGCAGACTTCGGCGTGCCTGAGAGACACCAACATACCATGTTTTCATTCCATAATTGCATTATAGTCCTCAGACATAGAGTTGTCTGAGGCATAGTACTGACTCCAAAAGCCAACTCTCCTAGCCCAAACCTAAGTTCAGGATCTATAGGGTGATTGAAGTACATTATAGTCCTCATAATTCTCGATCCTTGTCTTAAAACATCCCTTTAGAGTGAGGTAAGTTAGGGCAGCCCTCTGCTCTCGACTCTTCGTGACCTGGAGCTTTGATGTGCTTGGTCCCGCTCTCTTACATTTTTGGTGAACCTGATGTGAAGCAATGTCTACCTATTCATGTTGGTGTTGAGACTCTTATACCTTGTAATCATTGTAAGCCTGAGTGTTGTGAAGGTTTATGAGCATCACAACCTAGTCCATGACTTCTTGGTATGTTGTTAGGAGAAGTGTGTGACACCTTCCGATGGAGAGGAAGAAGGTCACTTCTAGTTTCTCTATAGGCCTTTTTATTGGATTTTTCGTTGGTCTTGCTACCTAGGAGTAGTTGTTGAGGGGCGAGGTAGGGTTCTCCGATGAGACCAACCACATCCTCACTCCTCCCATGTCTCCTACACCATCATCAGTAGATGAGCACAAGGTTGTTCACATTCCTTCAGAATATATCTCTACCCTTAGCAAAGGGTTGGGTGACTTGGAGAATCACCTAGAAAAGGACCTGAAGATGGCTAGATTTGCTCTGGTTATTAGCAAAATAAAGTATATGGTGGGAAAAGGCCGAAAATGCATAGAACTCCTTGCTCGTATCTCTAGTCTAACTGAAACATGTTCCCTTCCAAGCAACCCTAACATCATACAAGGGGCTGCTCTCAAAGACCATGAGAGACAGTTAGGAATGTTAATTCCTCCCATGTCTGTGTACATGACTGACATAGTCCCGTCGATTAGCATCCCTTCCGCCTTCGAGAGATCCGAAACTATCAAAGCGAACAAAATACCCTTAGGTTTTAGCTTCACCCCTCCTGTCACCTCTAGTGGTTGAGGTTTTGGTGGGTTGGGCAATGGGGTATTTGGTAGTTTCAGTGGCTTTGATAGTGGGGGTGTTGTTGGTGGAGGTGGTTCCAATGGAGGCCATGGTGGTGGCTTTGGAAGCGGAGGTGGCTCTGGCGAAGGCCCTATTGGTGGTAGTGGCTTCGGTGGTGGTTCCGATGGTGGCCCTATTGGTGGTTCTAGAGGTGGATCTGGTGGTGGTTCTAGAGGATGTTCCACTAGAACTTTGTCATCCCAAGACCCTATTCTGAACACTCTTCTTCAGAATATGGGTAAGATGCAAAGCCAACTAGCGAGTCTCTCCCAAGCCTCTTCCCATCCTATCTTTTAGCCCTTCTTCGAACATAGCCCATTGTTGGTAGCAATCTTAAGTAATCCATTCCCGCAAGGAATGGAGATTCCCAAATTTGAAAAATATGGCAGAAAAGGGGACTCACAAACACATGTGTCCACCTTTAATGCCCTGTGTATAGATTTCTTCGATCACAATGTGTTGATGGAAAAACTATTCACTCGATCTCTTAAGGACACAACGCTTGAATGGTATTGTTCCTTACCTGAAAAATCTATTTTATCATTTGATCAACTTGTAAATCAGTTTCTCTGACAATTCCAAGCCAACATCATACCAAAGATGACCTTTTCAGATCTCGTCTGAAGCAAACAAGGGGATAATGAGAAGATTATTGATTTCATAGCGCGATATCAAGTGCTCTTCTAAAAAATATTATACCCACTGCCTGATTCTGACATGCAAAAGGTGTTCATAGGGAACTTACAGAGACCTTGGCAAGATAAGTTTTCCTTTATGAAGTACCCTTCTTTCACGCATTTTTGTGTTGCATTATGAGAATATCAAAAAATGGTAGTTTAGTTTGGGGGATCTTCCTCATGCTCCTGTTCAAAAGGAAAGTCCATTGTATTGATCTCTAGAAAGGGTAAGGCTGTTGTAAATATAGAATCCACTACGAATGATAATGGCCTCAAACGCAACAGAAAGTTCACAAAGTTAGTAGAATCTTATTCTTCTATCTTGTAGAAGTTGCTAAAGGATAAGATCATAACCTTGGAGAACCCTAAACCTCTCAAGGGACCTTACCCTAGTTGGTATGATGCGGATACCTTCTGTCAATACCACCGAGTTAATGGAGATGATACTAAATGTTGTATGCACCTACGTCATGAGATAAGGAATGCATCAAGGATGGTACTATTCGTCTCGATGGAAGTAAACAAAATGCAAAAAAATTGGCAGCGAAAGTGAATAGTGAGTTGCAGATATACACAGACCCATTTTCGTTGCATTCTGCCAACATGATTATCGATCCCTCCAATTCTACGACTTAGCCTGAGGTGTATGTTAACATGGTCACGATTACTCCTACCGGGAAACTTGTGATCGACTCGTTGGATGTGACATTCACGTTACAATATTTTCCCTTGAATAACAAGCCCTCTCCCCTCTACATTCTTGCTCGCCTCAATGGAAACATTGTGATGGGGGTCTTAGTTGATCCCGTGAGTCGAGTGAATGTCATTATAGAAGAGACGTTATGGCTTAATTTATTCCATAAAAAGGAGTATGAATAAATGAAATCCACCATTTGCACACATGATGGTCTTTCTCTCAAACTGTATGGATCAATAACTCTATTCATCCTAGTTGGACCTAGGGTTGTAGACATAGTCTTTGATGTTATCCTAGAGTCAGATTTATTCAGGTTGAAGCTAGGCATACCCTAGCTAGCTTCTATGAATGGAATCTCCTTTTTCATTCATAAGTGTTTGAAATTATCTCACGAAGGTGTTGTGCATGTAGTGCATGACACTAGATAACAACCATTGGTTTCCTATGGGGGTTACTCATTGGATCATTTTTGGACCACCTTGGTCAGTCTGCTCCCCCCAAGAATGAACTTGCTTTACAAGAATTATGTGAAGTATAAGACTGGGGGCAAGGGATAGTTGAAATTGACCCTTGTGGTAGCACAACATCCAGTAGCGTCCTCTTCTTGAAAGGGAAAAGAGAAGCTAGCCAATTCTCGAGATACCTCTCCCACTCCTCTTTCCAGAGAATATTTTTGGATGAATATGCCTGGATTTTACCCACTAAGTTCGATGATACCAGCTTGGAAAAAACCAAAGATTAGGATATCAGACCTCCCTACTAAACCACCTGGACCTTGGTACTACTTGTATGGCAAGAAAAAGAGTCCCCATGGGGAATCCTCTATGTATCGGTCTCCACAACCTCCCACCACTTATGCTCCCAAAGTAGTAAACAATAAGAGGCTTGCTGCTGAGGCATTAGAGCCAACTCCCCCTGTTGTTTCTCAATCTCCTCCTTCTCCTGTTCAGGAGCCTATCTCTCTATCAAAAATGGTTATAGTGGACACTCCCAAGGTTGAGCAAGAGCCTTCCATCCCTTCGCAGCCTCCGATCTCTAGCTCGAAGAGTCATAGAAACCACCTTGCACGCGAGCACAAGCATCGGCAAGAGGATCTTATGGCTGAGCAAGCCGCTTTGTAGAAGATGAAAGAGGAGTCAACTGCCCCTACTTTAGGGCCTCCTGTTGTGTCCTTATCTCTCCTCCCCTCTATTTCCATTCAACCAAACTTTGTATTGCCATCAACTCCTATTGTGAGTGCACCTAACCCCAAAAAGGTGTAGGTGTTCATCTCTCCTTCGGTTGAGCTGCCCTTATTGATGTCCCTTTTGAACATCCCACCATTCCCTAAACCTGTGGATATTTTGAATACTTCTATGGTATCTTATGCAGTTTTCTCCTCCTCTTCCTCCTCTGTGCCTCTTGCCTCGTCTGTGGGGAATTCACATCCCTCAAAAAAGTAGAAGGTAGAGGATGTCCCTTCCAGCAATGGAGGGTGTAAGAGGATCCCACCTTCTCTAAAGGGTGGTCTTGTGCTAGCTTGTTCCATCTTAGTAATGGAGCAAGTCTCGGCTTCCCCTGAGTTTGTTGTCAAGCAGTGAATCTCAAGCGCAGTCATCTCTATTCATTGAGGTACGACATGGCACTCCTATAAAGTGCATGTTTAACTCTTTGGATGAAGCTCTGGCCTTGTCAACGATTTTTTCAAAATTGTTGACCATAGATCCACAAGAGCCTAGTGGAGAAGACCTTGCATGGCCTTCTTCCTTAGCCCTTGTTGCAAGAGGCTCAAATGTTCCTCCTCTTAATATTCCACCATTGCAGGCTCATCCTCCTTCCCCTTATAATGATCTAGACTAGGAATCAGATGACCTTTTAGTCGATGAATGTTAGGGGGAGGCCTCTTCTTTATCTTTAGATTAGATGTGTTTGTGTTGTGATGTGTTCCCCCGTGACTGTGCTATTTGTTCTTGGATGACCCTTGTCACCCTTGTTGGTGCTTGGATATAGGAGTGATTTTTGTGTCATAAACCTTCTTCTATTTGTATCATCATTCTTCCATGTTTGTGCTTGATTTTTGACAAATTGGGGATGATGCAAACTATTGGGGGAATTTAGTCCTCCCTTCCATGTCGACCCAATTTTTTATTTTTACTTTGTTTTCTCGTGTATTCTTCACATAGTCTGATTAGTATGGGGTTGATGATAGTTCATTTATATACTATTATTATACTTATATATATTTATGAGAAACTTTGACCCCGAAGTATCAGATCACCCCTATTTTTTCTATTTGTGATTATTTCTCTTTCACTCTTTTCTTATATTTCTCTCTTTGCTTGAGTTGTCCCTTTCATGTGTGACAACACCATTTCTGTGAAACTTTGATTTTTAGAAAATGCATTCATTTCCAATGGATCTTTTCTCGAGAATCTTTGCAAGCTTTTTCAAGAATCGCATTCTCGATTGGGACCCCTAATGGAACATGTTTCCTTCATCATGGGTTCGTAAAGAAAGAACTTGAGAACTTTCCTTCGAGGTGGGACCAAATTTAACCTTCCCCTCGTGAGGGGGCATCTTCTTCCTTCAAATTCCTTGATGAAGTGGACATCTTCGAAAGGATTCCTTGATGTTGAATCAATTTTTGAAAAATATTCTTAATTTCAAACAGAACGTCCCTTGAGTGGACCCTTCTTCACGTTGGGTTCTCGAGGGACCCCTATGAAATCCTTCCAACTTATTGATGATCTGTGTGATTTTTCGCTTATTTTTCTTGTGTGGCCACTTTTTTTTAGACATGTTTTATCTATGGGTAAACATGTCACTTTGCAAGTATGCCTGTAAAGCCACTTTCTGACTCTGTGGAGTCTCCTTCGGGTTTCCTCTATGTGAAAGATCTTGGGGGACACCTCCTTGTAGGTCTGTAGACCTATAAGGTGCTTACACCTATGGGATTCTTCCATGTGAGAGATCTTGGGGGTGCAGGTCTACGAGCCTGTAAGACACTTATATCACAAGGCTTCCTTCATGTGAGAGATCTTGTGGGTTTCCTCCTTGTAGGTCTGCGGGCCTATGAGATGCTTTCATCCTGAGAGATTTTTCCATCATTGGTCCAAGGGACTTCAATGTACTTTGTGCAGCTTCATATTTTTGCGGGGCTATGGAGACTTCTATTTGAAACTCCTAAAGGAGAGTACCTATGGAGTCCTTTGCTTGTGCTACACTTTCGAGTTCGCTAGATTGTGGTATGCTTCCTCGACTGTTCAGGTATAAATTTATATCCTTACTAACTCTTCGATCTACTTTACCAAAGTACTAATCAATATTCATGCTCACTAAAGTGGGGGGAAAATGTATAGGAGCGAATTTGCACCCCTTACGCAAATTCCCATTTTACACATCCTCACCTTAGAAAATCAAATCCGAAGGCAAAATTCCACATCACCCAACTTCCTTCCTTCCACTTGGCATCTGTTTGTTGTGTCGGTGAGAGAATTTCTATCGGGGATGCACGTGCAATGCACAGATGTTCACACAATGTGTTGTCATCCCTAACAGATTCCCACATCCGAAGTTGGAAGAGGTGTTACACTTCTTATTGGGGTTAATTTGTAACGTCCCTCTTCGACCAACCAACCCTGAAAATGGAAGATTCTTCCAACTTCTCCTTCAAATTCATCCATCTTCATCTCATTTCATTCTCTAAGCAACAGATTGGCATTCTCTTAGCACTTCCAGCATTCACTTCACTCTCAAGAATCATTTCAACACTCCATTGCAACAACATCACTCCATCAACTCCACATAGCAAGTGTAAAGAAATCCATTGAAGTGTGGGCTTGGAGTCTTGCGAGACCTCCTTCATTGCAATTGTGACTGTGGTGACTTTTCCAAGTCTACATTCTCCTCCATTGGCTAGTGATATTTTGGGTGGAGGTGGTAACGTTTCACTCCTCTCCTTTGTGATTTGGTTGAGTAGCATAATACTATTTTGTAGTGTGTATTGCTTTCCTTTCTTTCCTTTATCACATATTTCTACTTCATTGCTTTTTGGTTATTCATGGAGGTGGAAACACCAAGTCTGATTGAGGCAAGCCCCTATACAGCCCCAAAGATTTTCCCCTTCTTGCTTGTGTGTAGATGAAAATATGTGTGGAGCTAGCTGGCGAACATGCACTTTTGTGAGATCATCTTTGTCATCCTAGTTCTCATTTACTTGTTTTATCACTTTAGTCTCTATTTTCTATACTTTCTCATTCTATTTTTACCATCTAGATTAACTAGCTAAGTTGTTAGTTAGTTTTTAGGAAGTTTGTATTGTGTTCACTATTTTTTGACCGTACAGATGTCGACGCACCTGAGAGATGCCATCGTGCCACCTATCATCCCATAAATGTGTTGCAATCCTCTAACATAGAGTTGTCTAAGGCACAGTACCGACTCCAAAAAATAGCTCACCTAGCCCAAACTTAACTTTAGGATTCGTAGGGTGATTGAATCACATTATAGTTGTCATCATTCTTGATCCTTGTCTTAAAACATCCCTTTAGAGTGAGGTAAGTTAGGGAATCCCTTTGCTCTCAAATCTCCATGACCTGGAGCCTTTACGTGGTTGGTCCCTCTCTCTTACACATGATTTCCTTGTTCTATGGGGGGCTTGCTCCTTTTAATTGTTCCTTCAACTTCACATTTTCCATGAACAATTTATTGACTTCGTCATTTAAAAACTTTTGTTCCTTTTCGTACTCTACCAATCTAGCTTCCACCTCCTTAACTGCAACTCTGGTGAACATAGTTGAATGCATGGTGATGGTTGTAGCTTCTAGAGGAGATGTATCCTTTAATGTTTTCACCATACCTATCACTTTCATTTCCTAAACTACATCTAGTAACCTTTGTTTTTGTGTACTCTTTTATTTGGCCCAAAATGCCAAGGTTTCAATCTTAGGGTTATACCATGTGCCACTTACACCTTCATCTGATTCAAACTCAAAAATTAGCATTGGGTCCTCCTGTGTTCTCACTTGATCAAGTAAAAACATTTTCTTTAATTCCATACCAGGGACAACAAGTATATTACTTTTCAAAATCATCTCTCGAGCCTCTTGTGGGTTGACATCAATATTATCAATCCTTAATTCATTAAAAGTTTGGGCTACTATTTGGTCATGTTGGATTCCTCAGCTCCCATCTTATTTATTTCAACCCTCACTTCAAACTCTCTCATTTTCATCTTAACCCAAAAGTCTTTAAATTTAGGGGTTTTGATAAATTCATCATCTTCCAAGAACTTGCGAGTTGCAATTACCATGTCATCCTCACGCATTTCTCTTTCTCCTTGTACCTTAATATCCGCTCTAGCTTCAGGCCTATGGGCTTCAGTTTCAAACATAGGTCGGTCCACTTCAACATCATCTTTGAAATGTTTTAACACATTAACTGCTTCTTTTGTATCTCCAACCTCCTCACTTATTTCATAGGAAACAAGTGGCTCTATCTCTTGTGTCTTTTGTTTTTTAGAAGGTGGTTTTTCAGGAGGTGATCCTGGAGAAGCTTGACATACTGAAATAGTATCTGGAGTTGGTTCTATAATTATAATACCACTCGGCCTTTTGGGACACAGTTTGGAAAGTCTCCCTGTACCTTCTGCAATCTTATATAATTCATGAAAATTATCAATTATCATATCAATCCTCTTGACAAGATTTTCTTCCTCTACGAAATAACCCAAGAAATCATTGTGCTTCATCTTTCTTTCTTCCTCAAGCCTTTTCATAATTTCCCATTTTCTCCTCCTATCATATACCTGTTGAGGAGTGAAACAATTTCTAATTACATCTTCTTCATAGTCAATATGGTGAGTAACCATATCCTTGGTAAGGATAGTGCATCTTACAAAATTCATGTGACCCTTAGGGTCAAAAGTTCTTTCCTTTCCAGACTATAAAGAGTACCTTTTTTTTAGATAATTCTGCAACTCTTCAAGTGTATTAGATCCCACTAATAGTTCCCAACATGTAAAATTGGGTAGAAATGTACCCTTTGTTTACTCATGACATCCTTTTCCATCCATAAAATCTACCACATGAACTCTAAAAAGGATAATCGAATGGGGACAAACTTTGGCAATATATGTGAGGCCTGTGGGAATCCATAAATCCTGATTATTGTGGTATCTAGTAGAAAAAAACCAATCACCGAAGTTATGAGTATGGCCTTTCTTAGGTTTCAAATCCAAAGGTCTTAATAATCGTAGCACAAGTGTGTGTAGTCTTGGTGGTTGGTGGCTAAGAACTCTCATAATTCTATACACAAAATCATCATAGAGTATCACATAATTTGAATCCTTAAATTTGTTGTCCCATATATAACACCATATTTGCACTAGCAGCAAATTCCCTTGCTTATCAATCTTATCCAAACACATCCTTTTTCTCCATCTATCTTTATTTTGGTATAATATTAGGTGGCACAACAAAGAATATTGCTTGAATGTTATGGGAACTCTATTTTAGGTTCTTTCTTCTTGGGTGGCTTGATGTCCATTTTAGTTTTAGGTTCTTTCTTCTTGGATGGAATGATGTTTAACTATCTTATTTCTCCTAGTGTGTCTAAAATGTAGAATTCCAAACAATCTTGTACTTGTAAAACTTAATTCATAGTTTAACTATCTTACTTCTCTTATACTTCTGAAATACAGAATTCCAAACAATCTTGTACTCGTAAAACTTAATTCATGAGAGTTATGTGCACTTACTCTAGTTATGATGGTTGTAGAGCTTAACCTCCTTGAACTCCCAGCTCCACACACGATAATTTTTGCAAATGAGTGCAAAGAGAATGTTGAATTCTTGGTTTAATGGATTTTGAGCTCAGTCATGTCAACATTAATATCAACCTTATGCCAAATATTTTGCTCATAGTTCAAGTTTGAACATGCACCATTGATTTTAGAAAATCGAACATTTGATGTGATTTGTGCATTTAATACCACTTTATTGCCACCACTTCCTATAATTGCCATGGGATAGAGGGGTATAAACCGCTATACCACATGCTTCTTTGCATTTCACTGCGGGGTAGTAGGATCCTTACCTCTATACTACAAGCTTGACTTGTTTAACCCATGGTATTATGGTTTATATTAACGGTTACCACCATACCACATGCTTCATCACATCCTTTCGTGGTATAGCGGTTCATACCACCCTACCGCATGCCTTTATGATCTTCCTTGCAGGATAGTGGGTTATTCCCCGCTATACCACACCCTTCATTTTTCCTTCTCGCAGTATTGTGGTTTATTATGTATTTAAATTATCTCATACTACCCAACCACATCCTCATCATAATACTTCTGCAGTGTGGCGATAAACATCTTCATTTTGTCTTTTACACACTGCCAGCCCGCCAAGGGTTCAAATTACTACTGGAGGATCGTGATAAGAGACTGTTAAGGGATTTGGAATGTTTTTATCTGGACATGCTTTTTCTTAAGTATATATATGATGAATTTTTGGATTTTTGTAGGTCTTTCAGTGCCAGCCAGACCTAAAAAATTTATATGTTTAGTAAAAAATGAAAAAGGAATATAAGGGTCAAGGCTCGGGTCATGGAGCTCAAGGTTAATTGTGATGATGGAACTAGGAATTTTTTTAAGGTTCTAACACACCTCATGATGAACTAGACTATGTTTTTACTTCATCTTGCTTATGTTATGTTTTTATGAGTTCTTCTCTTGTGAATATATCCCTAAGGAAAAAATTTCTGATACCTGTAATTGTAAACATTTTCTTGGTTTTTAACTACAAATTCTTTTTAATCTATAAACTGAATTCTATTTTAAGTTTCCATTTGCAGTTATCAACGGATTGGAAAGTCAACAGTTATCAACTTATGAAAATAAAGTTTTATTGATTCAAGTTGATTTATACTTTATTGTTTATTTGGACTTCAGGAAATGAAGACAAGGACTGCAAGGCACAAATTAGATGATAGTGATCATAATGTTCAAATTCTAGAGACATAATATGAGTGTGCACATACTAAAAAAGTGACCAAGAATAATGAATATATTTTGAGTCTTGGTTTGAAAAGGCAAGTTGTAAATCAACTAAGTAGTATATTATTTGTTTAATAGTGTTTAATCAAATTTTATAGGCAAGAGCTTTATGTATTTAAGACATAATATGATTTTTTTGTTTGTTTTATAAGCAATAAAAAGAGTGCAAAGAAAATGTGGAAAAAAAACAAAAGGAAAAAAAAAGATATAGTTCTTCCATCTCATAGAAGCCAATGCTTTTGTGATTCAACAAATGCAGTTGGCGAAAATGATAGTTATGATGATGTGCAACCTGGTTTAGCACATGGTGATGTGCAACCTAATATAGCACATGGTGATGTGCAATCTATTATAGCACATGGTGATGTGCAACCTGATATAGCACATGGTGATGTGCAACCTGATATGGCACATGGTGATGTGCAACCTGATATAGCACATGGTGATGTACAATGTTGTGATGATCTCTTAGGACTAAGTCTAAGAGAGATTATTGAAAAACATCAAGGCAAAGGAATAGTAGGTCCGCAGATTCTTTTTTCAACATTAAAAGATGTGTTTAATAATGTGGAATCCATGGAGATTGGTACTAATCTACCTACTCATGCCACACCTGATGTGGCCAAGGAGCATGAAGTTACGATTAATGAAAGTCATGAAGAGAGACCGCTTGCATCTGTTGTGCCTCAAAGTGCACCTGTTGCATATAGAACTTTTTATGGATCTAGCGGATCAGCCAAAAATACTGGTAGTGGTAATTTCATAGATGTGGATGTTTTTTGTCAAAAGACAAAGATTGAGTCAATATTTGTACAGATCTACTGATAGGAATTCCAAAGAAATAAAATTAGAAGGAAAGAAGCCATTCTTGCTTGAGGTATTGAGAGATGGTGAGCCCATTGGGCCAAATGTTGCAAAGTGGGCCACTGAGTTGGGTATAAGATGTAGGGCCCATTTGGATATTTGTAAATCAAAATTTGCAGAGCAAGATCCACGAGTTGTGGAAAATGTTATACAAAAAATGGAAAATTATTTTGAGACTACTAGTGGACAAATCTCTAGAAAATATTACAAGCGAAGGATGAGAGTTTCAATTAACAATTATAGATACATGTGCAAAAAAACAATCATGTTGGGAAAAGAGAGGTTGGACTCCAACCCATCTCCCAAATAGTGGGAGGCATTGAGAGAAAGCATGCATTCCAAAGAATATTTGGTAAAGAGTAATAGAGACAAGTAAAGAGTAATAGAGACAAGAGAGCAAGAGATAATATGAGGGCTAGATATACATTTGGCCGAGGAAAGTTGCATGCCAAAATGGACAAATTTGTAGTAAGTGTATGTATTTTTGGTTCAATTTACATTGTGTTATTTATTTCAATTTTTTATTGAATTGACTATAGGTTGAAATTGACATTGTATTTTAGGTGGAAAACAGTAATAAAGAAGCAGGTGTAGAAGATATTGTCAATTATATGGCAGCACTAGATGCTAGTAAATCTAAGAGTAGGATGAAGTTGAAATCTAGTTTTTCAACAGAGATTTCACAGCCATATGTTCAATTCCCAGTAGGAGCCTTTGTAGATCATGTCAACTCATATGAATAAGGGTACCAAAAGGTAATGAGTTGCATATTAAGTCTCAATCACCGAGTTTTGCAGTTGGTTGAAACCATTAACCCTATGGTTTCTACATGGAATGAGCATAAATCCATGGATGTAGATGAGGTAAGAGGTTCTATTGATCTCATTTCTTCTTGTTTGAAAGTTCTATATACAAATGCCTCTTAATATGTAGATTATTGAAATCTGAGCGTAGGAGAATCCAACCCAGTTTCTTTATTGTTGGAGTGATCCAGAAAATGTTCTTTTGGACAAATTTATAGCTTGCATTCTTTACTTGACTATTGAATGCTTTGTATATTTTTTGCACGATGGTTAAACCACATCTAGAGAAAAAAATTCAAAGAAATAGGAAAAAAAAAATTCCTTCAAGGTGTCAACAGAGCTGTCGATATTGATAGTGATGAAGTGGACAAGAATGTGTAGCACAGTCATCTTAGTTGTCTTGAAGTTGAGGTAATTAATATAATAGATGTTAGTTATCTGTCCCAATTTTTTGTCATTCTTCATGCTTAAAATGTTCTCTTGGAGAAAAAATTATAGCTTTTGCATTCTTTACTTGACCTATATTAAATTTTTTATGATGATTAAACCACATGATGTAGAGCAATTATATGAAAGAAGGACAAAAAAAATAAATCCATGTCAATAGAACTCTCTGCAAATTTGTACAACTTAATGTCTACAACGATGTTGATAGTGGTTATGATGATGAACTCGATGAGCATGCACATGATATTCATAGTGGTAGTCATGTTGAACTTGAGGTGAGTGCTATGAAACTACATGCAAGTAAGTACTATTCAAGTAATGGTTGTTTTATTATGTAAATAAGGGTAATCATTACCTATTTGATAGAAGCTAGACGTTAGAATAGTAGTGAAGTGTAATTAGATAGTATACATAGATTATGGAATTAAGGGAGAGCATATAAATTACATATGGAAGCTTAGAACTTAGTTGTAATAGAGTGTTTTATAAAATCACATACAAAAACTGATTTGTTCCAAGACATAAGACATTACATACAACAGTCAAAAATAATATAATGTGTGTTTTATCTCTCAATATAATGTGTATATTTTTTGTTTTTGTAGAAATTTATTGATAAACTCCAAGAAGGGGATACAATTGAGGTGTTGGATCCACATGACGGTGTTACTGCAAGCATTAGGCATATTCACTCACCATCTATTGTACATGGAGTCAAATTGAAAGGAACAAGAGATGCAAATGCATGTATTTTACAGGTCTCAAGTAACATACCCCTTCCTCATGCAGACAAATAGATGGAGTTGTTCATTTGAAAGAGAAACTAGGGACCTTCGCATGGTGGCCACTAAAATATTTGAAAAAAATCACAGAGAGTTAGTCGTAAGTGCAAAAGAGAAAAAGAAGGGTTAGCAGCAACAGAGTATGGAGAGTGAAGTTGCAAAAAGAGAATGTACCAAGCCTGAATAAGTTGAACCCAAACAAAAACCAAAAAAATTGATTTGGGTGTACATTCTATGGGTAGAACATAGAATGATCTATCTTATTGCACCTGTAATGTAAAACCCCTTGATTATGTTTTTCTCTTTTTGTTTGGGTTCCACTCATTCAAACTGGTCATTATAGAAGAGGGGATATGTTGTTGTGTAAGCAATAGATGCAAAGAACAAGGGTGTAGAAAAATAATTAAATACAGAGAAGATAAAGAGGTGTAGAGAAGAGGAAAAGTTGCAGAGAGTGCAACATACATGTATGTGCAGTTGCAAATAAGTTGCAACATAGAACTGTCATCAAACTTGTAATATCTTGTATAACCAAAAAAAGAAATTGTAACTCAGTTTTCCTAGTCACAACACTGAGAAACACACTTTGTAATAGTACATTTTTTAAAGCAAAGACACATTTGTGTCTTGTATTTGTTGTAAGAACATGTTTTATCAATAAAATTTCAGTTCTTTTCCTTCTTAATAGTTGTTTCATTATGTGCAAATGAATGATTGATTATGTTTTCTTATGTTTTTATATGTTTAAACCTCCATTAAAGCATTGTCTCATTTCCAACACTTATAGGCAAAAATCAGTGAACAAAAAAAATTAAATAAACTACCAATTGACTAAATATACTACCAATTGACAAAAATTAGTGTTAATAAATATGACTAAATAGAATGATTATGAAATTAATAAATAATGTATCAATATACCTATCAGTTGACAAAAATTAGTGAGCAAAAATAATTAAATAAACTACCAAATTGATCAAAATGATGATTAAAATTAATGACTAAATACACTACCAATGGATGGAAATTAGTGAATAAAAATGACTAAATAAGTGATCGGTTAACATCAATCAATGACTAAATTAACGACAAAATATACCAGTGAATAAAAATGACTGAATAAGTGACCAGTTTAAAAAATTCAATGACTAAATTATAGAATAAATTATACACAACCAAATCAATCAAATTAACAACTACATCAACGACCAAATTGATCAATCAAATGTCTAAATTAATGAGCAATTTGATCACTCAGATGGCTAAACCAACAACCAAATCGATCAATCAATCAAGTGACTAAATTAATGACTAAATTAATCAACCGAACAACTAAAAACAATTTAGTCATCAATTTGGTCGTGTTATAAATGACTGGAAATAAACTACTACTAGTCACACGACCATGTTCAGTCATTTATAAGGAAATTTTAGTAGTTTTTTCAGTCACATATTGCTATTTCTATACTAGTGAGGAGTGTAAGGAGTCTTGTATGCTTTCTCCACATCATATCCACAATACTCCAGATATTCTTCCATCAATATTTTCTTAATAGCATAATTAGTTCGATTGAACTTCAGATACTCATAAGTAACTTTCCCAGCCATCCTAGACCTTCCTTAAGTGGTTAAGCTCTTCTCCAAGGAACCAAGCTCTGATACCAATTGTTGAACAAGACAACTGAGAGGGGAGGTGAATCAGTTGTAGCCAATTTTAATCCTTAAAACATTCACCAAAACTTAGATCAATCATAAATCATTACACTACTAAATGATTAAATATTCAATGCAAAGGTAGAAATTGAAAGAGCATCACACATACATAGTAACGCAAGATTTACGTTTAAAACCCAATAAGGGAAAAACCACGGTTAGGATTAGCTCACACTATAGAGAATATCAAACCGATTACAAAAGGTTCATTTCCAAAAAAAGGACTCGCTATCCAAATCAGGATTCACTATCCAACAAGGGTTAACCACCCGGAGGACTCACTGCCACATAGTTACAAAGAAGATATAAGAGATATGTTACACAAAGAAGACAATCTCAATGCAATAGAGATTTCCACCATGATTCACTCAACCACTTGCAAAAATGCATGAATGATAGAGTACACCTTCAACTCACTGCATTTTAAAACTCAACATTTAGGATTCACATTGATCTACCACACTCGCATCACATACATCCACTATTTTACATCTATCTATTCTATTTCTTTGCACTCATCTCTTTTTCACTTGCACCACTAACTCATCATGTATTTATACCATTTTCAACTTTGAAACATATCCAAAGTCGGCCATCCATTATTCAACTTCAAATTAGGTCGGTGCCAAAACATTCTAGGGTGGAATTAGAATGAGGATGACCCAAAAACATGCTTGATGAGGACCATAATAAGTCCCAACACGCTTCATTAACTTTGAAAGTAGTGTTTAACACAAGGTCAGCCAAACCAATATAAAACACATAGAAAAATTGAGCACACACAACCCTTAGCACAATCCAATCCTTCCAGATACCAAAATTATCTTCAACATGATCATAATAGCTTAACTCTAGAACCACGAGTCATAAGACTCAACAAAAAATAAATCTGAACCAAAAATATTTCTCTCGGACCTCAACTAGATACACAAAAAACTATAGTTCACAACTGGTGAACATAACTCGCACTATACAATGATCCAGAAGCCCAAATCCTGGATGTAGCAGCTTCCAAAAATCATGATCAACATATCTGAACCACACAAACATAGGAGTGAATCCCAAAGAAAAACCCAGAGAAACCACTAAACATATGCAACCTTTCTCCATTACAATTTTCTCAATATCCTTGACATATGTAGCCAGTATCCTGCATCCATGACATTAATGACAACAATAACCAGTTGACATCAATGACAACACCTTCATTCTTGCAACATTATGGTTAACCAATACAGGATTCAAGGATGAAGATCTCATACCTCTTTGGAGCTAACAACAATAGCCAAATCTAGAGCTAATCAAAAACTTTTGATGACTTCATAGTTGATCAATAACTCTAGGATGAGTTGAATGATTTCAAAACTAGTTCCCACCTCAGTGATGACACTATAACAATGAATTTTCCTTTATGGCATAGTCAAAACCACTTCTAGTTGCTAGTGCAATGACAGTTGTGAACAACTGGACTTCCAAGCAAACCAAAATCAACTCTTCAATTAACTTGGGTGTCCATCAATGCAATGGCCACTGACACAAGCATGCATTTTGTGACATTCTTAGATCTTCCCTGATCTAAATGCATGCATTTTGTGGAATTCCCAGATCTTCCCCAATTTGAATTGAAACACTCTTATAGAATCAAGTTCTTAGAGAATATTTTCAAGAGTTTCTTGATCAAATGGCTCTTTTCCAAGTTTGATCTCTAGTAAGTCCCTATATTGGAGCATAAAGGAATAACAATTCAATATATAATGTCCATTGTATATTTTATTAGCAAGTTACTATTTTTGAATTAGAATCATAAGTTGGAAAACCATTACTATAATCACCTTGCTTGGGGCCAATAAGAATGCAAATAAGTAGCGTGTTCATCTAATTTGTTTCATAGTTTCAGATCCCTCTCAAAGGAGATTCAGTCCACTCACTGAATGAAGGTGACCCTTAGTATTTTAAATATTTCTAATTTTTTTCTATTATTAGTTGGTTTATAAGAATGTTATTGCATTTTCATACGAATTAGCATTGTTCTCATTCTCCACTGTTTGGTTTGGTTTGCAGATGTCTAAAATCATAAAATCCTAAAAAAATGAGTTTCATTTAAGCATTCCATTTTTTTTAGATTAATTCATGAGTTTCCACTTTGTTCCATTCAACATTTATTTTTACAAGTGTGATAGAGTACAAATTTATTTATAAATGTGTGTTAAACTAGAAATTTAATTCTACAAGTGTGATAAAGTAGGTGGTAGATTTAGCTTTTATTTCTGCAAGTTTGGTAAAATAAAAAGTTTAATTAAATTGGATTTAATAGATTGAAGATTAACCATAGTAAAATTCCAGGCTTTAGGATAATTAAGAAACAAAATCAAGACTCCAACATTGAAACACATCCAAGAGAAACACCCAATAACTCTACCGCAAATAGCTCTAGACACCTCCCAATTTGATAAAATTAAATGATTGAGTTTTGACACTATGTCATCACATAGGATATGCATGCTCTAATAATACATAAATATAAATCCAAAAAATTGGATCACAATATCAAACAAAGTCCCCTTGATCTTAAGGATACTAAAAGATGGTCTAGAACATCATAACTATGAAGGTATCCAACAATACATGATGCAACTTGATGCTTTTTATACATATGGTATTGATCAACTTGTATTGACACTATCTACTATAACCATATGACCTAACTTCTTATGCCCTATGCAAATTGCAAACCTTGCAACCTTTAATCCTAGGCCCCTAAGCTGAAATGAAGATAAACATCATCTTGGACATACCCATTCCTATGATCATATGTACCTATATTGCAGTATGATCATCATCACGAGAATACTCAACCACATTGACCCTTGTATCGATGATAATATTATACTTCATGTATGGCACATCTTAGTTAATGTACAACAACTCTATTCAGTTTATAAATAGTTCTAGTGATTACAACCCCTTGTTAGAGTAAAACCACCCAAAGAATGATAAAAACATAATAATATCTTCCATCCTATTAGTTGAGAGGTGAAGTACATGCAAAATAACTACCACTAGATAATTGGTCAACTACTCATCAAAATGCAAAAATGAAAACCAAAAAACTAAACATGTTGAAATACATTGCAATACTAAATTGGAACCCATAGTATTGAAACTAGAAAAAAAAACCATCTAATATTCATATAAAAAATTTATTCAAATATTTACCCAAAATCCAAGTGAATAGCTAATTAGAGAATGAAATTTTCCTCTTAGCTTTTTAGTGGGTCCTCCAACCTCTATTTTGACCCTTAGATTGTATCAATCGGGTTGATCCTGAGAGACCTATAGATCACAAACTATAGATCACAATACACTACATGTTTACATCCAATAATATTATAACAACCACTCCTTGATTACTACCAACTTTTTAATTTTCTTAAAATCAATTCAAAACAAATACCAAACTTAATCAACTAAACTTCTTCCTTGTAGCTTAGAAGTGATAAATTAAAATTTTCTCCATTCACTATGGTGGCATCAACTTGAAATTTCCACTTATATTCTTACACATAGGAATTGTGAGCTCCCAAGGTTAAGGTCATTCCTAGACCTAGACCTAAGCCTCGAGGGTTCATTCTTGATGACCCTACCTACGTATCCCTTCATAGGAAATCAGAGGCTTCGTAGTTTTTCCACCAATGCTAGAGGGAGTTTATTCTCTCCTCTTGTATGAGATCTTGATCTCACCTTAAACCTTGACTATTGATTAAGCGTAATCTATAAACTTAGCCAATTATAATATAATAATATTTTTTCATCGACTGTTGGTTCCATACCAAATATTACCAATCCACAGTGTAAAAATATACACAAATACATAGGGATCATATTATTTTATAATTTATAATTCCCCTAGTGAGTGAATCGAGCATATATCACATATGGTGATCCCACAATACTAGTTTACAATTCCCTTCATGAAGAAAAATTGCAAAAATGCTCCAAAGAAATAAATTTCAGGTTTTTAGGGGTTCGCTCGAAGGGGGGTTCGCTCGAACCCCCCTTCAGGAAAACCCATTTGTGATGTGATGCAGAGTAGGGAGGCCTACAATTTCCAATCACAATTACAATAGGTCTCAACACCTCATCAACCTTCAAAACCCTGACTAGGGTAATACTCTTCTCAACTTCACAATTTTTCCTTGTAGGTTTGCAGACCTATTCTCTTGGACTTATCTCACAAAATCAACCACAAACCCTCTAACCACTTATGTTTTTAGGCACCCATTAATCCCTTACAAAACATATCACAAAATCTTTATAGGTCACTTTGGACCAAGACCTTCAAAACAGGGCTTTTACGTTGTCTAACTTGGCCAGTTAGGCCTGTTTTACAAAGCAACCCCTCTCAAAACTCACTACCAACCCAAAAATCTAGTGGAAATTCATTAACCAATCTCCACACAATCAAAATCTACCACCTATTGATAGAGAAATGCTCTCCAACACCCTTAACCTTAAAACCCTCATTTCAAGCCTTTCTAAGTAGGGTTTATTGAAAAACTATGTTCCCAGATCTATCTCACCTTAAAAAGGCTTCAAACACCTTCACTTATGTCTACACATGCTTATAGAACCCTTAAAAATTGCTTCCCACAAGGTTTTCCATCATTTACCATCTCTAACCACCCAAATTCACTCAAAATGCACAATTTTGCCAACTAGGGCATCACCTAAAAACCATCAACTCGCCTTCCTTGCTCCTAAAACTCCATGGACACCATAAACACACCTAATGGAGCCATTCCACTGAGTTACAAAGATTTACAATGAGTGGAATGGCTTAAATCACCATTTTACACTCTCAAACCCTTGTTCTAGGGGTTACACAAGCAGCTACAGAAAACTAGCACAAACTACCTTCAAATTCAATATGAGACTCTCAAACCAAGTACAAAGAAATTTCAACTCATGCCTTTAATGTATTCAAATAGTTTTAGATCAATTTTCCTCTGTACAGTACCGTACCAAGGCTAGAACAACAAGAATACATAGAATTTTCAAAGAAAGAGATGTTTTATTAAGCTTTTCCTTCTAAAACCACCGAGCAACCTTTACATCAATGTCTCCCATATATTTAAACTCTTCGCTCAAAAAGAAAAACTGCTAAACTAGCTCAATGACCCTTTGAACCTAACTGACTGTTGGAATTCCCAAAACTTGCATTTTGCAACTTTTTATATTTTGTGCATTTTTGCACTTTTATGTGACAACTTTTGGAAGTATTGCAAAATATGACTTTAAGGACTCCAAACCGACCAAAAAAATCTCAATACATATAAGATGTTTTATTCAGACCTCATTTTCAATACAAAAAAGGACTCTAAACATCAAAACTTAACCTAAGACCTTATGTGCATTGAATGTCTTAGTGCCCCTGCACTATACACCCGACCAAAAGAAATTCCCAAGTCCCTTTGAGGACTATATGCCATCAAAACATTTCGCCCTTGATCATACCATGACTGTCAATCTACATATCCACCTAGTGACTCCTTTAAACTTGCATAATCTCTACCTTTGAACTAATTCATTTCTTGAACATGTTGTCCTTCACTAAATGAATGGTGTTTAATCTTCACTCCACCTTGAAATGATCTACCTTCCTACCTGTAGACACCTCTCTTCCCTTCTCAACTTGGACTATCATCTTCTAAACCCCTATTGCATGCTCAAACTTGCTCCTTTGTTCTTGCCTCACACCTTGTTTCTTACCATATTTTTCTATCATCAAATCCTCTTCCTTTAATATCCCTGTATCAGCAAACTTAACCTCTCTTTTGACAGATTTAGACTGCCCTTCAACTTCTTTTTCTCTCAATGGACATATCACTATCCCTACCATGATGTTGTCTTTCCAACCTTGCTCTTCCACAAGTAATCCATCCTTTACCTTTTTTGTATCAGACTTGGACACTAATCTATTATCTTCCTTTCTCTTCATCATTGGATCACTCTTCCAATTTGTTGTCTCAACACCTTTAAGCCTTGAAGTGGTTGCAAATCCTATATTCTTGTCTTCCTCAAACTTCATGAAATCCTTCCTACCAAACATGGTCACCTTTGTTTTCTCAGTCTGATCCTCCACATCCTCTTACAATGGAATGAGTGTAAAAACACTCCCATTATGCTCAATTAGATAGCTATTACTTCTACAATCATAGATGGAATGTTTGTCATACTACCATGGTCTCCCAAGCAATAATGACAACAATCCATTGGCACAACATCACAAACAACCTTATCCTTGTAACCACCAATACTAAATTCAATTAATGCTTGTTCACTAACCAAGATGGATTGGCTATCATTCAACCATGATATCTTATATGGATTTTCATGAGGAAACTTTTGCAACTTCTACTTCTCTATCATTTCATTAGAGACCATATTTTTAGTGCAACCAGAATCTATGACTACCTTGCATACCTTTCCCTTGGACTTACATGTGATTCTGAATAGAGCTTTTCTTTGCATTTTTTCCTTCTCTTTGGAGGCCTTCAAGAGTGTTCTTCTCAACATCAATGATTCTCCTACCTCTAGAGCAGCAACATGACTAGGAGAATTGAACTTTCACATTCATCTTCTTGCACTATTTGAGCTCTCCTTTCACTTCTTCTCTCACCACCACTTGATGTAGAGCCCTTTCTTTCAAGACACTTGTATGTTGGATGCCAAAACTCATTACAATTGTAGCACCTTCCAGAAAATGTAATTGTACTTCTACCTCCACCAAATCTACCTCTAGAGCCTTTGAATCCACCACGTTGATCAACAAACTGTCCTTGTCATTTGTGTGCATCTTCTTGGCTTTCACTGTCTTGAAGAAGAAAATGTACCTCTGCCCCTTGAAGTGTTTCCTCTACCTCTACTTGTATTTTCTTGCCTCCTTTTCACTTTTTACTCTGCCCTTATAGCCATTTGCTAGCATTCTTCAATTGTCCTTGGATTGTGCAAACTCAACTCATCCTGGATGTTAAATATTAGTCCACTAAGATATTTAGCCACCTTTTCTACATCATCAACCATGTGTCTTGCTCTTATTCTCAACTTATAAAACTCATTAGAATAAGTCTTAACATCCATTTCCCTTTTTTTAAAATCTTGAAGCTTCTTAGACATTTGAATTGCATAATCACTTGGTAAAAAATTACCTTTCAATTTGGCTAACATCCTATCACATGAAATATTGTTTTCCTTACCTTTTCTTCTCCTTTCAGCTTGTTCATAGTCCCACCAAACTAATGCATGCCCCTTCAATTTGGTTTTTGCTATCTTCACCTTTTCTTCATTAGGTACATCCTCGCATTCAAAGTAGTTATCCAAAGCTGCAATCCAATCTAACAATGCTTCATCATCAAGATTACCATCATATATTGGAAAATCAACTTTTACCTTGTGTTTGTTTCATTTTACTACCTTTAGTAGCCTTGCCATCTTTTGCTCTTCAGGGTCCAAATCTTCTTCCACATCTTCATACTCTTCATCTTCTTCATCTTCAATGTCACTTTCATCACCTACAACCATGCCTCTCTTCTGACCTATTTCAACACTTTCCAATATTGCAACCAACCTGTTTTGCAGTTCCTTCAACTTTCAAATCTCCCTCTCAGTCTTCTCTTCCATCTCTTGCATCTTTCTAACCATGTTACCCTTGGGAGGCATCTTGACTCTTCAAATTCTACCTTTCACTGCTTCAACCTGCAACACTTCAAATCAATAGATCACAAACCTATGCTCTGATACCAATTGGTGTAGAGCAAGGAGGCCTGCAATTTCCAATCACAATTACAACAGGTCTCAACACCTCATCAACCTTCAAAACCCTAACTAGGGTAATACTCTTTCTCAACTTCACAATTCTTCCTTGTAGGTCTACAAACCTATTCTCTTGGACTTATCTCACAAACTCTACCACAAACCCTGTAACCACTTATGTTTTTAGGCACCCATTAATCCCTTACAAAACATATCACAAAATATTTATAGGTCACTTTGGACCAACACCTTTAAAAAAGGGCTTTTATGCTATCCTACTTGGCTAATTAGGCTTGTTTTACAAAGCAACCCCTCTCAAAAATCACTACCAACCCAAAACTCTAGTGTAAATTCAATAACTAGTCTCCACACAATCAAAATCTACCACCTCTTGACAAAGAAATACTCTCCAACACCCTTAACCTTAAAACCCTCATTTCAAGCCTTTCTAAGGAGGGTTTATTGAAAAACTATGTTCCTAGATCTATCTCGCCTTAACAAGGCTTCAAAAAAATTCACTTATGTCTGCACATGATTATAGAACCCTTACAAATTTCTTCCCCCAAGGTTTTCCATCATTTACCATCTCTAACCACCCAAATTCACTCCAAATGCACAATTTTGCCAACTAGGGCATCACCTCAAAACCATCAACTCACCTTCCCTGCTCCTAAAACTCCATGGACACCCTAAACACATCTAATGGAGCCATTCCACTGAGCTAAAGAGATTTATAGTGGGTGGAATGGCTTAAATCACCATTTTACACTCTCAAACCCTTATTCTTGGGGTTACACAAGCAACTACAGAAAAATGGCACAACTACCTTCAAATTCAATATGAGACTCTCAAAACAAGTGAAAAGAAATTTCAACTCATTCCTTTAATGAATTCAAAGATTTTTAGATTAATTTTCCTCTGTACGGTACCATACCAAGGCTGGAACAACAAGAATACACATAATTTTCAAAGAAACAGAGATGTTTTATTAAACTTTTCCTTTTAAAACCATCGAGCAACCTTTACATCAATGTATCCCACATATTTAAACTCT
The DNA here is from genome assembly GCA_007258455.2 of Sequoia sempervirens. NCBI lineage: Eukaryota > Viridiplantae > Streptophyta > Pinopsida > Cupressales > Cupressaceae > Sequoia > Sequoia sempervirens. The sequence goes on along the minus strand of VDFB02259658.1, from coordinate 8,980 downwards.
TCCCTAAAAAAAAAACCTCCTAAACTGACTCAACGACCTTTTGAACCTAACTGACCGTTGGAATTCCCAAAACTTGCAACTTGCAACTTTTTACATTTTGTGCATTTTTGCACTTTTATGTGACAAATTTTGTAAGTATTGCAAAATATGACTTTAAGGACTCCAAACCGACCAAACACACCTCAATACATATAAGATGGTTTATTCAGACCTTATTTTCAATACTAAAAAGGACTCTAAACACCAAAATTAACCTAAGACCTTGTTTGCATAGAATGTCTTGGTGCCCCTGCACCATGATGTCATGCACTTTTTCGCACATTTTTTTAAGGAAAACAAAGGAAAAATTGCAAAAAAAGGGGGGTTTGAGTGAACCCCCCTTCACTCGAAGGGATCAAGGGGGGTTCGCTCAAACCCCCCCTTTTTGCCCTTCCCCCTCTCTAGCATTTTTTTTGCAGAATTTTTCCTTTCTGAGCTTAGGTTGAGGATGAAAATGGAGGAAACTTCAAAAAACCAACTAGATGATGGTAGTCCTCAGAACAAGCTATCCATCAAATATAATTTTAATAGATTTTGGTTTTAGTATGTATTTTTTTAGTTTAATTAAACATAGGTTTTTCACCAAAAATCAAGCTCTATGTTCTGCACATGTGGAAAAATAGTAGATTATCAAAAAAAGTTTATGAAAAATATGTTCATGCTAGTTATTGATGTCCTTGATCCAACAAAAAAAATAAAATAGAATTTCGATACATACAAAAAAAGTTGTTGTATATGGTCCACCTATGTCTAAATTGTAATCGGTTTGACTTCAAAACTTAATTAAGAAAAAAATATTCAATAAAACACTATGAAACCAAATGAACGTGCTTGATATCATAGTTACAAAGCTAAATTCAAAAAAAAAAGAATTTTATCCTAATAGAAAAAAAATTATGTTGTTTACAGTGAACATCACTCTTTAAAAATGTTGTTTACTGTTAAAAACTAGTTTTCGAAGGAGATGGAAAAATAAATGCAATTTGATTCCAAATTTTTTAATATATATATAGAATCTACAGACAAAATGTTAGAAATCACTAGTTTGCATCATCTTCAAATTCCTCATGGTTTAGTAGTTATAGATGCCTGAAAGTGAAGATTTAGTTAAGAAATTCAGTTCAATGTCTAGTTTGGCCAAAAATTGTAAACTAGTATTGTGGGATCACCCCTTACATAGGGTGACAAGCTCATACACATTACACATACACAGTGACTACCCCCAATATACATCACATATATACAATGAATAACTCTAGCATACATCATAAATACCCAATGACTAATTTCAACATATGTCACATATACACAATGATTGTTTCAAGCATACATCACATATATATACAAGGTGACTAACTCATACACATCACAAGTAAAATAGTGATAGGATCATATGTACATCACATCACAACAGTGACTAGCTCATATGTACATCACATCACAACAATGACTAGCTCATATGTACATCACAAGTACATTAACGACAGGCTCATATGTACATCACATCACAATAGTGACTAACTCAGATGTACATCACAAGTACATTAGTGGTAGGATCATATGTACATCACATCACAAAAATGACTAGATTGAGCGTACATCACCTATGTCCAGTGTGACAATCCACACAATACATCACGTTTTCACTTAATGAACAATAGGTAAAGTGAAAATGGATGCAACCTATTGCATGCATCAACCCACTACCTAACTCACAATCACATAAGCCTGCTACGACAACAATCAAGCATCTCATATTAATCGATGTTGTCACTAGCATGGGCACCAATTTATCAATACACACAAACCTAGGCCATTTACACAAGTACTTAGGGAGGAATTAGTGTATAAAAACACTCAATTACACATAGGTTCATATCACTTCATGATCCCAAGAGTTTACCTACCCTTGATAATCCAAGATACCATTTTCAAATCAAGATAGGCCAAAACTATAATATGAGGTTGGTCCAACTATTACATACCTATTCTTCATTAGAAACTCTCTTCTCTATAGTCTATTGGATGGCTAAGAAACTAAGGACATCCATTACTGGCATAGTATTCTCCTTGACCATCAATTGTCAATCTTGAGCATCATAGTATTTCTTCTTAACTACTATCAATCTCGAGCATCATATTATTGCTCATTGACTCATGTCAATTTAGAGCATCATAGTATTTTTCCTTGACTCATGCTTATCACTATAACTAGAAGATAGGTTTCTAACTTAGAATATGTAGATCACAATCGATTGATTTAGGAGCCTATATGTAGTCATATAATTATGAGGTTAATTTTTTACAACATAGAATATGTAGATAACAATCGATTGATTTAGGAGCCTATACATAGTCATATAATTATGAGGTTAATTTTTACAACATAAAATAAATCACTTATAACCAACACAAGACGAGCTCAACTCAATATGTAACCACAACCAAGTAGTCAAATTCATTTTGTTCATTTAGCTACTATTCAGAAATAGATTATGAAGTAAATACAAGTTATCAGGTTTTCTTAACTCTTTCATAACCATCTAATACCCATTTTTTCCTAATTTGAATCCTACTAAAGAGATAAGGTCAAACCAATTAGAAACAACCCAAAAATTTGAGAGTTATCCTCCTAGACGCTCCCCATATGAACTTGAGGTCACAAAGGCATCCTTCACCCAAGGATTTCCTACGTACCCACTTCCAAATAAATCAAAGTCACACGTAGTCTCCTCACAAGGTCTCTCAAAGGACCTACACATGGGTTCCAATAACCAAGGTTTCATTAATGATTTCCTTCAATAATTATCGTATGTCAATAGGTAAGAAAATGTTTAGCTAAGCTCACAATATAGTAAACCTATACTGAAGAACTTCCAACAAGGTCATCCATATCTCAACTTGACCTCCCACTCATATTGACCCTAATTCAATGTGAGCATCCTAGAACTCTTTCAATCAAATATCAATGATATCATGTCATATTTGGTACCTTGATGATATTACCATAGTTAATAACATAAGGTTCTATTTAGGCTTTGAACATGATAACATGTATACAATATGATTTGGTATTCCTAAATATTACAAGTGTATTGGTTCACACGAATCTATTAGGTTAAACAAGAGTTAGATTAGTTCCTTACACTAATCATATTTCTCAAGGGGGTATAATGCTAATATTATTGATTTCAACGTAATGATTATTATCTTATCATGCTGTAATGACATTAATAATTCTTGAGTTTTAGTTATAATATATTAAACTTTGTGAACCTTATTACCCACTTGTAACATCAAGGACTTCTAATTGACGATCAAGCATAATTTACCCTTGTCTAGTTTCTAGAACACAATAGTAATCAAGGATACAATAGTCTTAAGGACATATTCCCAATTTACCATGCTTAGTTGACCAACATTAATATGTCTAATAACTTCCCAACTTGAAAATTTTACCAATCACATATACCCCAATGTAGGAATACACCACCATTTAGAGTTTCATTAATACCCACTTCATATCCAATCTCATCAAATAGGGTTCACAATCAATTAGGTATTCCTTATGGATGGAACATAATATGCATCATCAAGGCCATATAAATAATTTTCTGAACCTTGAAGGAAATACATCCATAACTACAAACTTGCTTTAAACATGATAAACTAATAAGACTCGATATATCATACCAAAATTCAATGCTCACACTCAAATAATGGGATACAATGATATGAATATTAGATCTTGAAGAGACATGCTATGAGGGTAAAACTTAAAAGGTACAACAATAGGAAATATTGTGCCCTTCCAATAACCTTGAGACTTAAGATAATTTCCACCTTGATCTATTCCTTTAACAATTACAATGGTTATAATATGTTGCAAGGAAGGCCTTGGATCCACAAGATGAAGGTCTTGTCTTTCACCATGTTTCAAAAGCTCTAGTTCTTATAATTTGTAAAGATACGTGTAGCAAAAGGAAACCCTAATCCATTCAATATCATCTAGATGGACTCGATAAGGAAGATGCTAGTAATACAAATTTATTACAAGTTTCCACTGATAAATTATTCTTGAGTTTTCCCTATAATTAATAGAAAGGGTGAAGAACCAAAGAAGATAATCATGGATAAATTTCCATGTTTGAAGAAGGTTAAATTTTAAAAAGGTTCCTAATATTTTTACAAAGAAAAATATTCAAATGATCCAATTGCAAAAAATAATGATTTGTTTAGATATCCTTTTAGTGCTCATTTTATGGGAACTTATGATCATTTTAGTATTGTGGCTATTTTGATTGATGAGGTCAATAAAATTTATATGACCAAAATTACCATCACTGTAGAAGAACAAAAAAGGATCTATAACTCATTAGAGTAGTGAAAGAGATACTTGTCATGATGAAATTCCACCTAGAGATTTTGAGCCGGTAAACAAGGACTTGGAGGAAATCCAAGTTCAAGTTGAAAGAATGGAAATATGGCTAGATGAAGATGAGGTACTATTGGAGAGTTATTAAGAATGCACATGATTCATGTGATAGTTAGAGAAATAAATCTACTAATGATATGTTTTCCATGACAATACAAAAACCTACCCATGGACACACACCCCCATAGAAATAGAGACCTAAGGATTCGTATTGTTCTTAATGAATTATGAGAAGAATCTCAAACCCAACATGAAAGATGTGTTGTGCCTTGCACACACACCTCATTTTTCTTGGGAAAACTAAGGTCCTCCTTTTTATTTTTTCTTATTCCTTTCTATCTTGTTGCATTTTTTGTCTTAATTTTTTAATTATTTGAGTATTTAAGTGTGTATCATCATATCAAATAATTGAGATTGACTTTGATGGCATGCCATGATGAGTTTTCTTCAAAACTTTTACTTAAGCCTTGTCTATGCTTGGTGTGCCTTCCTTTTCTAATTTTTTTGAGTTTCCCTTGCTTGCATCCCATCCTTCTTGTGGTCAGAGGCACATTCAAACCATAAAATCTATTGTTGGTAGGAATATAACCCTAACCCTAACCTACCTACTTAGATCTACATTAATGGTACTTATGTGTGTACATACCTTGGATTTTAAGTCATGTCATTTTATTTGTAATCACTTTGCTACCAAGATTTGTGCATTTTGAGATCTATGACCTTCACCTCTCCCCTACAAATAAATAATTAAAGTATTTTGAGCATAGCATTGTTGATTGCTTTTATGATTTATGTGGGGAGTGTTGATTAGGTGTGGTATTTTATGTTAAAGTTTATTATGCATCTCTAATAGGTGTTTGCATGTGATTTTTTAGGTGAGGGCATGTACCCTTTTGGATTTATTTTGTTTTAGTTTTATTATCTCATTTTCTTGGTTTTTCAAGGTTTTATAAATGTTTTCCTTAGATTTTTGGTATTTTCTACTACAATTATGGTTTTATTTGGGAGATTTTAGGGTTTTCTCTAGAATATATTTTCCCTTTTTGTATATTTTATGCCTTTGCTTCCTATTTATTACTTAGTGTTTACATGAGTTGTTTGATGGGGTCATTCAAACCTTAGTTGTAAGTCTTGTCATTTTTTCATTTTTTACCAATAGACCCAAATTTATACATTGTGGGTCTCTTTTTATTTTTTACCTTTTTCATTGAGACCATGGCCACACAAGATTGTGTACTTATCGAGATTAGACTTGTGGGGTTGTAAGTGCATGGGTTTGAGGTCAAAACATTGGGGAATACAATTTTGAATGGATTGATTAATAGATTCCATGACACCTTGCTTTTCTTGATATTTTCCTTTGATTTTAAATTGTTAGACTCAAGATTGTGGGGACCCCATTACTATTTTCCTTTGAGCATTGATTTCAAGGTATTCTTGATCCCTAATCCTCGATAGTTTTCACCTTTTTCTTGTCAGGTTCACAATTTTGACCTTCTTGTATGCTTTTTAGGAAAAAGTGTTAGACCAACCTCATTCTTTATGTTTTTAATTCATATATCTTTTGAAATTAGAGATGTGGAAGTACCTTTATTTAGTTTCCTTTTTGTAAATATTGAGTATCCTTGATCCTCAACAACCCTAACTCTTACTCTTTTTGGGTCCAATGATAGGGTATTATACTCTTTGATTTCTTTTAAATTTTGGGTATGTGGTATGCTTGACATCCAAACTCTAACATTTTACATTGGATTTCATTTTTTTAGACTTGAAAGTTTTGGTCTTCCTTTCTTGCTTGCTCTTTAGTACATCAAAGAGGGTATTTTTGATCTCCTCTCCTCAACCCTTTAGTGCTAGAAGGTTGAAAATTAATGGCTTATGTTTTAAGAGTCTAACTTTCATAAAGCCTTTTCCTTTATATTAACTAGCCTTTGTTGATGTTTTGGATTTTTGGCTTCCTGATCCCTCAATCATTGATCATTTTGGTTCTCAAAGTATACCTCCATGATTTTTTTAACTAGAATTCATGTTAAACCTAAGGTAGGATTTTTTTCAAAACTTTGATTAGTTCTTAAAATATTACCATTTAAAGATTTTTATGCTAGCTTATTTTGTATTGTTTATCTTTCTATGCTTTAATTTTCTCCTTTGATGTTATGATTTATATTTTTTAATGTTAAAATGCTTCTTTGAATTATCTAATGGTCCTTTTCCTTGGTTGTTATTATCCATGCAAGGAGAAAAAATAGCTAAATAAATGAATTGAAAATACAAAGGATACCATCTGCTAGCCAATATTTTCTCCCCATGGACATTAAAGACACAAACCTTGGGCATGTAAATGTTTAGGAATTCTTCTGAAGAGTGCATAGAGGGAGATAGAATATTTGAGGCCTAGTCAATGGACCAAAGTATAATAGTATAGGCATTTGTATTCCCAATCTCCCTAAAACTGCTTAAGCTAGTATTAGCTTGTGCCTAGAGATATAACCAAAGGATGAAGAAGGTGTTTCAGCCTACTCACTAGAATATCCTTAAATATTAATCTAGATGTAATAGAAAGGTTATTTGGCTTCCCAACATACACAATATGATAAGGTGGATTTGAAAGAGGCAATTAAGTACTATCAAATGAAGAAAAAATAGTGTATAAATTATTTCATTAGAATTTGACTAATCAGAGGAGGAAGTCTTCCCTCAAAATGGCCAAGGTCCACTACATAATTGAATTCAATAAGATCCCTATAATGCCATTACCTTATTGAGAAGAGTGGTTGGGTAGCCCAATATTACAGAATTTGAATTATAGATTTATTTCTTCATTTTATCTATCTGTGAGAAGAAAATAATTGATTGAGGTAAAATAAACATGTAAATTTACATGACCTCCTACTTGGTCTACTTGACATCCTGCAATACCAAATTTTTAGGTTTGACTCAAGTAGGATAGATGCAGCTTGTAGGGACTGTGATGTATGACCATTACCTATAGCTAGAACTAAAATAAAGATGGAGGCTTTGCAACTAAGTAAATAATACATTAATGTTCTAGATTATTAGATTCCCAAGTTATGACTGTAAAAAGAGGTTGTCCATAAATGCAACACAAGAGTTGAAAAACTAGGGGAGTTCATTTATCTAGTTCAAAATCTTCTCCTACATCTAGATAGGATGATTCCACAAAGCCCATTACAAGTTGCCAAGATATCCTCGAAACAAGATCATTATCTTGAAAATTTGTAGAAATTTATGGATGTACAAAAGATGATATATATCAAGCATAAGGATAGCTTGAATTTATTTCTATTAGTGGGATCCTACTCTTGTTCCAACATGCACCATGAAAAGACTTGTTGGTTGAATATTTTGTAATCCCTTAATAGATTACGAAATAGTATTTTCAACAAAATTTATGATGAGATAAATCTCTCCTCTCAGAAAGGGGAGGCTCCCTTCTTACTGCTTACTGGAACAGAAAGTAAACTATGCTAGAATTTACAATATTTGCACTGTTTTAACCATGCGGGGTGTGTGTTACATTCATCATTTTCTCTTATTTCAAAAAATGTGTTTACAATGTTCCATGGTGTTACTTCATAATGATCTACAATTCTAAGTAATGACCAAAGCAATAATTCCTAATATTCTTAATTTTACAAAGCATAATCTAAGAATACCAGCGTAATCCAAAGATATGTAACCGGAAAACATACGAAAGAACAAAGTCTTTTCGTTGTTATCAATGAGAGTTCCTCAATAACCAATGATGTAAATTGGAGAACAATTCCTTTCAATCCACACCACAAATAGATCCATGTACCAAATGAATAATTCCAAGCACAAACTCTTGACAATTCTTCACCAAAAGATATCAATAGCACATACACAATTCTTCAAGTAAATCATATAGCACAAAGTCTATAAAACTTAGTTTGAATTCCCTCTAATCACTCATAAGGAAATACCACTATCCAATTGTAAGAGAGGGGGACCAACCATGTTCAAGGCCCCAGGTCATGGAGGGCCAAGAGCGGAAGGCTGCCCTAACTTACCTCAGCTTAATGGGGTGTTAGGAAATGTGGGACGAGAATGATCGGGACTATAAGGTTTGTCAATCACCCTATAGACCCAAAATATAGGACGGAGCTAGGCGAGCTAGTTTTTGGGTTCAACACTAAGCCTCTAGAAGCTCTCTACCCAAGGATGAAAGCACGGTCCTGGGATGATAGCGCAATGCGCTGGCATCTCTCAAGTGCGTTGGTGTACATACGACCAGACAACTAAAGAGACAAGGTCGAACTTAGGAAAACAAGCTAACAACCTAGCTAACTACTACTAAAGGGCCAAAACAATGCTATGACATAAACAAAATATGCTCTAATATGATAAAGTAAAAATACAAGAGTTAGGGTGGCATGAATGATCTCACAAAGGAATTCATTCGCCAACTAGCTCCCAAAAGCATGTTCACCTACACATAAAGAGGAGGAAAATTGTTGGGTGGTT
>VDFB02259657.1:0-28157 GCA_007258455.2 Sequoia sempervirens | reverse complement strand
CCTCATTTCAAGCCTTTCTAAGGAGGGTTTATTGAAAAACTATGTTCCTAGATCTATCTCGCCTTAACAAGGCTTCAAAAAAATTCACTTATGTCTGCACATGATTATAGAACCCTTACAAATTTCTTCCCCCAAGGTTTTCCATCATTTACCATCTCTAACCACCCAAATTCACTCCAAATGCACAATTTTGCCAACTAGGGCATCACCTCAAAACCATCAACTCACCTTCCCTGCTCCTAAAACTCCATGGACACCCTAAACACATCTAATGGAGCCATTCCACTGAGCTAAAGAGATTTATAGTGGGTGGAATGGCTTAAATCACCATTTTACACTCTCAAACCCTTATTCTTGGGGTTACACAAGCAACTACAGAAAAATGGCACAACTACCTTCAAATTCAATATGAGACTCTCAAAACAAGTGAAAAGAAATTTCAACTCATTCCTTTAATGAATTCAAAGATTTTTAGATTAATTTTCCTCTGTACGGTACCATACCAAGGCTGGAACAACAAGAATACACATAATTTTCAAAGAAACAGAGATGTTTTATTAAACTTTTCCTTTTAAAACCATCGAGCAACCTTTACATCAATGTATCCCACATATTTAAACTCTTCCCTAAAAAAAAAACCTCCTAAACTGACTCAACGACCTTTTGAACCTAACTGACCGTTGGAATTCCCAAAACTTGCAACTTGCAACTTTTTACATTTTGTGCATTTTTGCACTTTTATGTGACAAATTTTGTAAGTATTGCAAAATATGACTTTAAGGACTCCAAACCGACCAAACACACCTCAATACATATAAGATGGTTTATTCAGACCTTATTTTCAATACTAAAAAGGACTCTAAACACCAAAATTAACCTAAGACCTTGTTTGCATAGAATGTCTTGGTGCCCCTGCACCATGATGTCATGCACTTTTTCGCACATTTTTTTAAGGAAAACAAAGGAAAAATTGCAAAAAAAGGGGGGTTTGAGTGAACCCCCCTTCACTCGAAGGGATCAAGGGGGGTTCGCTCAAACCCCCCCTTTTTTCCCTTCCCCCTCTCTAGCATTTTTTTTGCAGAATTTTTCCTTTCTGAGCTTAGGTTGAGGATGAAAATGGAGGAAACTTCAAAAAACCAACTAGATGATGGTAGTCCTCAGAACAAGCTATCCATCAAATATAATTTTAATAGATTTTGGTTTTAGTATGTATTTTTTTAGTTTAATTAAACATAGGTTTTTCACCAAAAATCAAGCTCTATGTTCTGCACATGTGGAAAAATAGTAGATTATCAAAAAAAGTTTATGAAAAATATGTTCATGCTAGTTATTGATGTCCTTGATCCAACAAAAAAAATAAAATAGAATTTCGATACATACAAAAAAAGTTGTTGTATATGGTCCACCTATGTCTAAATTGTAATCGGTTTGACTTCAAAACTTAATTAAGAAAAAAATATTCAATAAAACACTATGAAACCAAATGAACGTGCTTGATATCATAGTTACAAAGCTAAATTCAAAAAAAAAAGAATTTTATCCTAATAGAAAAAAAATTATGTTGTTTACAGTGAACATCACTCTTTAAAAATGTTGTTTACTGTTAAAAACTAGTTTTCGAAGGAGATGGAAAAATAAATGCAATTTGATTCCAAATTTTTTAATATATATATAGAATCTACAGACAAAATGTTAGAAATCACTAGTTTGCATCATCTTCAAATTCCTCATGGTTTAGTAGTTATAGATGCCTGAAAGTGAAGATTTAGTTAAGAAATTCAGTTCAATGTCTAGTTTGGCCAAAAATTGTAAACTAGTATTGTGGGATCACCCCTTACATAGGGTGACAAGCTCATACACATTACACATACACAGTGACTACCCCCAATATACATCACATATATACAATGAATAACTCTAGCATACATCATAAATACCCAATGACTAATTTCAACATATGTCACATATACACAATGATTGTTTCAAGCATACATCACATATATATACAAGGTGACTAACTCATACACATCACAAGTAAAATAGTGATAGGATCATATGTACATCACATCACAACAGTGACTAGCTCATATGTACATCACATCACAACAATGACTAGCTCATATGTACATCACAAGTACATTAACGACAGGCTCATATGTACATCACATCACAATAGTGACTAACTCAGATGTACATCACAAGTACATTAGTGGTAGGATCATATGTACATCACATCACAAAAATGACTAGATTGAGCGTACATCACCTATGTCCAGTGTGACAATCCACACAATACATCACGTTTTCACTTAATGAACAATAGGTAAAGTGAAAATGGATGCAACCTATTGCATGCATCAACCCACTACCTAACTCACAATCACATAAGCCTGCTACGACAACAATCAAGCATCTCATATTAATCGATGTTGTCACTAGCATGGGCACCAATTTATCAATACACACAAACCTAGGCCATTTACACAAGTACTTAGGGAGGAATTAGTGTATAAAAACACTCAATTACACATAGGTTCATATCACTTCATGATCCCAAGGGTTTACCTACCCTTGATAATCCAAGATACCATTTTCAAATCAAGATAGGCCAAAACTATAATATGAGGTTGGTCCAACTATTACATACCTATTCTTCATTAGAAACTCTCTTCTCTATAGTCTATTGGATGGCTAAGAAACTAAGGACATCCATTACTGGCATAGTATTCTCCTTGACCATCAATTGTCAATCTTGAGCATCATAGTATTTCTTCTTAACTACTATCAATCTCGAGCATCATATTATTGCTCATTGACTCATGTCAATTTAGAGCATCATAGTATTTTTCCTTGACTCATGCTTATCACTATAACTAGAAGATAGGTTTCTAACTTAGAATATGTAGATCACAATCGATTGATTTAGGAGCCTATATGTAGTCATATAATTATGAGGTTAATTTTTTACAACATAGAATATGTAGATAACAATCGATTGATTTAGGAGCCTATACATAGTCATATAATTATGAGGTTAATTTTTACAACATAAAATAAATCACTTATAACCAACACAAGACGAGCTCAACTCAATATGTAACCACAACCAAGTAGTCAAATTCATTTTGTTCATTTAGCTACTATTCAGAAATAGATTATGAAGTAAATACAAGTTATCAGGTTTTCTTAACTCTTTCATAACCATCTAATACCCATTTTTTCCTAATTTGAATCCTACTAAAGAGATAAGGTCAAACCAATTAGAAACAACCCAAAAATTTGAGAGTTATCCTCCTAGACGCTCCCCATATGAACTTGAGGTCACAAAGGCATCCTTCACCCAAGGATTTCCTACGTACCCACTTCCAAATAAATCAAAGTCACACGTAGTCTCCTCACAAGGTCTCTCAAAGGACCTACACATGGGTTCCAATAACCAAGGTTTCATTAATGATTTCCTTCAATAATTATCGTATGTCAATAGGTAAGAAAATGTTTAGCTAAGCTCACAATATAGTAAACCTATACTGAAGAACTTCCAACAAGGTCATCCATATCTCAACTTGACCTCCCACTCATATTGACCCTAATTCAATGTGAGCATCCTAGAACTCTTTCAATCAAATATCAATGATATCATGTCATATTTGGTACCTTGATGATATTACCATAGTTAATAACATAAGGTTCTATTTAGGCTTTGAACATGATAACATGTATACAATATGATTTGGTATTCCTAAATATTACAAGTGTATTGGTTCACACGAATCTATTAGGTTAAACAAGAGTTAGATTAGTTCCTTACACTAATCATATTTCTCAAGGGGGTATAATGCTAATATTATTGATTTCAACGTAATGATTATTATCTTATCATGCTGTAATGACATTAATAATTCTTGAGTTTTAGTTATAATATATTAAACTTTGTGAACCTTATTACCCACTTGTAACATCAAGGACTTCTAATTGACGATCAAGCATAATTTACCCTTGTCTAGTTTCTAGAACACAATAGTAATCAAGGATACAATAGTCTTAAGGACATATTCCCAATTTACCATGCTTAGTTGACCAACATTAATATGTCTAATAACTTCCCAACTTGAAAATTTTACCAATCACATATACCCCAATGTAGGAATACACCACCATTTAGAGTTTCATTAATACCCACTTCATATCCAATCTCATCAAATAGGGTTCACAATCAATTAGGTATTCCTTATGGATGGAACATAATATGCATCATCAAGGCCATATAAATAATTTTCTGAACCTTGAAGGAAATACATCCATAACTACAAACTTGCTTTAAACATGATAAACTAATAAGACTCGATATATCATACCAAAATTCAATGCTCACACTCAAATAATGGGATACAATGATATGAATATTAGATCTTGAAGAGACATGCTATGAGGGTAAAACTTAAAAGGTACAACAATAGGAAATATTGTGCCCTTCCAATAACCTTGAGACTTAAGATAATTTCCACCTTGATCTATTCCTTTAACAATTACAATGGTTATAATATGTTGCAAGGAAGGCCTTGGATCCACAAGATGAAGGTCTTGTCTTTCACCATGTTTCAAAAGCTCTAGTTCTTATAATTTGTAAAGATACGTGTAGCAAAAGGAAACCCTAATCCATTCAATATCATCTAGATGGACTCGATAAGGAAGATGCTAGTAATACAAATTTATTACAAGTTTCCACTGATAAATTATTCTTGAGTTTTCCCTATAATTAATAGAAAGGGTGAAGAACCAAAGAAGATAATCATGGATAAATTTCCATGTTTGAAGAAGGTTAAATTTTAAAAAGGTTCCTAATATTTTTACAAAGAAAAATATTCAAATGATCCAATTGCAAAAAATAATGATTTGTTTAGATATCCTTTTAGTGCTCATTTTATGGGAACTTATGATCATTTTAGTATTGTGGCTATTTTGATTGATGAGGTCAATAAAATTTATATGACCAAAATTACCATCACTGTAGAAGAACAAAAAAGGATCTATAACTCATTAGAGTAGTGAAAGAGATACTTGTCATGATGAAATTCCACCTAGAGATTTTGAGCCGGTAAACAAGGACTTGGAGGAAATCCAAGTTCAAGTTGAAAGAATGGAAATATGGCTAGATGAAGATGAGGTACTATTGGAGAGTTATTAAGAATGCACATGATTCATGTGATAGTTAGAGAAATAAATCTACTAATGATATGTTTTCCATGACAATACAAAAACCTACCCATGGACACACACCCCCATAGAAATAGAGACCTAAGGATTCGTATTGTTCTTAATGAATTATGAGAAGAATCTCAAACCCAACATGAAAGATGTGTTGTGCCTTGCACACACACCTCATTTTTCTTGGGAAAACTAAGGTCCTCCTTTTTATTTTTTCTTATTCCTTTCTATCTTGTTGCATTTTTTGTCTTAATTTTTTAATTATTTGAGTATTTAAGTGTGTATCATCATATCAAATAATTGAGATTGACTTTGATGGCATGCCATGATGAGTTTTCTTCAAAACTTTTACTTAAGCCTTGTCTATGCTTGGTGTGCCTTCCTTTTCTAATTTTTTTGAGTTTCCCTTGCTTGCATCCCATCCTTCTTGTGGTCAGAGGCACATTCAAACCATAAAATCTATTGTTGGTAGGAATATAACCCTAACCCTAACCTACCTACTTAGATCTACATTAATGGTACTTATGTGTGTACATACCTTGGATTTTAAGTCATGTCATTTTATTTGTAATCACTTTGCTACCAAGATTTGTGCATTTTGAGATCTATGACCTTCACCTCTCCCCTACAAATAAATAATTAAAGTATTTTGAGCATAGCATTGTTGATTGCTTTTATGATTTATGTGGGGAGTGTTGATTAGGTGTGGTATTTTATGTTAAAGTTTATTATGCATCTCTAATAGGTGTTTGCATGTGATTTTTTAGGTGAGGGCATGTACCCTTTTGGATTTATTTTGTTTTAGTTTTATTATCTCATTTTCTTGGTTTTTCAAGGTTTTATAAATGTTTTCCTTAGATTTTTGGTATTTTCTACTACAATTATGGTTTTATTTGGGAGATTTTAGGGTTTTCTCTAGAATATATTTTCCCTTTTTGTATATTTTATGCCTTTGCTTCCTATTTATTACTTAGTGTTTACATGAGTTGTTTGATGGGGTCATTCAAACCTTAGTTGTAAGTCTTGTCATTTTTTCATTTTTTACCAATAGACCCAAATTTATACATTGTGGGTCTCTTTTTATTTTTTACCTTTTTCATTGAGACCATGGCCACACAAGATTGTGTACTTATCGAGATTAGACTTGTGGGGTTGTAAGTGCATGGGTTTGAGGTCAAAACATTGGGGAATACAATTTTGAATGGATTGATTAATAGATTCCATGACACCTTGCTTTTCTTGATATTTTCCTTTGATTTTAAATTGTTAGACTCAAGATTGTGGGGACCCCATTACTATTTTCCTTTGAGCATTGATTTCAAGGTATTCTTGATCCCTAATCCTCGATAGTTTTCACCTTTTTCTTGTCAGGTTCACAATTTTGACCTTCTTGTATGCTTTTTAGGAAAAAGTGTTAGACCAACCTCATTCTTTATGTTTTTAATTCATATATCTTTTGAAATTAGAGATGTGGAAGTACCTTTATTTAGTTTCCTTTTTGTAAATATTGAGTATCCTTGATCCTCAACAACCCTAACTCTTACTCTTTTTGGGTCCAATGATAGGGTATTATACTCTTTGATTTCTTTTAAATTTTGGGTATGTGGTATGCTTGACATCCAAACTCTAACATTTTACATTGGATTTCATTTTTTTAGACTTGAAAGTTTTGGTCTTCCTTTCTTGCTTGCTCTTTAGTACATCAAAGAGGGTATTTTTGATCTCCTCTCCTCAACCCTTTAGTGCTAGAAGGTTGAAAATTAATGGCTTATGTTTTAAGAGTCTAACTTTCATAAAGCCTTTTCCTTTATATTAACTAGCCTTTGTTGATGTTTTGGATTTTTGGCTTCCTGATCCCTCAATCATTGATCATTTTGGTTCTCAAAGTATACCTCCATGATTTTTTTAACTAGAATTCATGTTAAACCTAAGGTAGGATTTTTTTCAAAACTTTGATTAGTTCTTAAAATATTACCATTTAAAGATTTTTATGCTAGCTTATTTTGTATTGTTTATCTTTCTATGCTTTAATTTTCTCCTTTGATGTTATGATTTATATTTTTTAATGTTAAAATGCTTCTTTGAATTATCTAATGGTCCTTTTCCTTGGTTGTTATTATCCATGCAAGGAGAAAAAATAGCTAAATAAATGAATTGAAAATACAAAGGATACCATCTGCTAGCCAATATTTTCTCCCCATGGACATTAAAGACACAAACCTTGGGCATGTAAATGTTTAGGAATTCTTCTGAAGAGTGCATAGAGGGAGATAGAATATTTGAGGCCTAGTCAATGGACCAAAGTATAATAGTATAGGCATTTGTATTCCCAATCTCCCTAAAACTGCTTAAGCTAGTATTAGCTTGTGCCTAGAGATATAACCAAAGGATGAAGAAGGTGTTTCAGCCTACTCACTAGAATATCCTTAAATATTAATCTAGATGTAATAGAAAGGTTATTTGGCTTCCCAACATACACAATATGATAAGGTGGATTTGAAAGAGGCAATTAAGTACTATCAAATGAAGAAAAAATAGTGTATAAATTATTTCATTAGAATTTGACTAATCAGAGGAGGAAGTCTTCCCTCAAAATGGCCAAGGTCCACTACATAATTGAATTCAATAAGATCCCTATAATGCCATTACCTTATTGAGAAGAGTGGTTGGGTAGCCCAATATTACAGAATTTGAATTATAGATTTATTTCTTCATTTTATCTATCTGTGAGAAGAAAATAATTGATTGAGGTAAAATAAACATGTAAATTTACATGACCTCCTACTTGGTCTACTTGACATCCTGCAATACCAAATTTTTAGGTTTGACTCAAGTAGGATAGATGCAGCTTGTAGGGACTGTGATGTATGACCATTACCTATAGCTAGAACTAAAATAAAGATGGAGGCTTTGCAACTAAGTAAATAATACATTAATGTTCTAGATTATTAGATTCCCAAGTTATGACTGTAAAAAGAGGTTGTCCATAAATGCAACACAAGAGTTGAAAAACTAGGGGAGTTCATTTATCTAGTTCAAAATCTTCTCCTACATCTAGATAGGATGATTCCACAAAGCCCATTACAAGTTGCCAAGATATCCTCGAAACAAGATCATTATCTTGAAAATTTGTAGAAATTTATGGATGTACAAAAGATGATATATATCAAGCATAAGGATAGCTTGAATTTATTTCTATTAGTGGGATCCTACTCTTGTTCCAACATGCACCATGAAAAGACTTGTTGGTTGAATATTTTGTAATCCCTTAATAGATTACGAAATAGTATTTTCAACAAAATTTATGATGAGATAAATCTCTCCTCTCAGAAAGGGGAGGCTCCCTTCTTACTGCTTACTGGAACAGAAAGTAAACTATGCTAGAATTTACAATATTTGCACTGTTTTAACCATGCGGGGTGTGTGTTACATTCATCATTTTCTCTTATTTCAAAAAATGTGTTTACAATGTTCCATGGTGTTACTTCATAATGATCTACAATTCTAAGTAATGACCAAAGCAATAATTCCTAATATTCTTAATTTTACAAAGCATAATCTAAGAATACCAGCGTAATCCAAAGATATGTAACCGGAAAACATACGAAAGAACAAAGTCTTTTCGTTGTTATCAATGAGAGTTCCTCAATAACCAATGATGTAAATTGGAGAACAATTCCTTTCAATCCACACCACAAATAGATCCATGTACCAAATGAATAATTCCAAGCACAAACTCTTGACAATTCTTCACCAAAAGATATCAATAGCACATACACAATTCTTCAAGTAAATCATATAGCACAAAGTCTATAAAACTTAGTTTGAATTCCCTCTAATCACTCATAAGGAAATACCACTATCCAATTGTAAGAGAGGGGGACCAACCATGTTCAAGGCCCCAGGTCATGGAGGGCCAAGAGCGGAAGGCTGCCCTAACTTACCTCAGCTTAATGGGGTGTTAGGAAATGTGGGACGAGAATGATCGGGACTATAAGGTTTGTCAATCACCCTATAGACCCAAAATATAGGACGGAGCTAGGCGAGCTAGTTTTTGGGTTCAACACTAAGCCTCTAGAAGCTCTCTACCCAAGGATGAAAGCACGGTCCTGGGATGATAGCGCAATGCGCTGGCATCTCTCAAGTGCGTTGGTGTACATACGACCAGACAACTAAAGAGACAAGGTCGAACTTAGGAAAACAAGCTAACAACCTAGCTAACTACTACTAAAGGGCCAAAACAATGCTATGACATAAACAAAATATGCTCTAATATGATAAAGTAAAAATACAAGAGTTAGGGTGGCATGAATGATCTCACAAAGGAATTCATTCGCCAACTAGCTCCCAAAAGCATGTTCACCTACACATAAAGAGGAGGAAAATTGTTGGGTGGTTGTGTAGGGGCCTGCCTCAATCAAACCCCCATTTAGGTGTTTCCACCTGCACAAACAACCAAGAAAGCGAGTATGATAAAGAAAGTAATGTAATAAAGAACACTAAAACACTACAAAATAGTAAATGCGCTTACTCAACCAAGTAATAGAGGAGAGGAGTGAGAAGCTTACCACCTCCATCAAGAGCACTCAAGGCTAATGGAGGAGAGAATAAGAGTACTCGAGCCTCTACTGCAATGGGGTTATACCACACTTGCTCTAATGAAGTGATGGAGTGTTGCTACAATGGAGTGCAAAAGTGTTGCGAAAAGAGCTTGGGAATGCAAGAAGTGAGTGCAAGAGAGTGTGTAGAAGTTGAATTGAAAGCTTGGAAGATCTCAAGAAGTTTTGAAGAAGTTGAAATGCATGCATAAGGAGGGAATTTGAAGGAGAGGTGAAGAAAATGACAATATTCGGGTCAGTCAGTTGAAGGGGGCATTACAAGTCGACTGTCAATGAGAAGTGTAACACCTCTATAGGTCCAGCTGCAAGAATCTGCCAGGGACGTAAGCGCACCGTGCAGACGTCTATACACTGCGCGGGCATCCCCAATATAAATTCCCCCACCGATGCTCAAAACAGGTGCCAAGTGGAACGAAGGAAGTGGGCTTATGTGTAATTAAGCCTTTGAACTTGGTTTTCTAAAGTGGGGCAAGGAAAAAGGGGAATTTGCATAAAGGGTGCAAATTCACTCCTATACATTTTTCCCCCACTTTAGCAAACATGAATATTGATGAGTGCTTTGGTAAAGTAGATCGAAGAATGAATAAGGTTAGAAATGTATACCTGAACCATCAAAGAAGTAGACCACAATCTAACGAACCTGTAGGTGTAGGGAAAGCAAAGGACTTCATAGCTTCTTAGAACTATGAAACTAAAGAAAGAAAGTGTCTTACAAGCTCATGGACCAGCAAGGAGGAAACCCCCAAGATCTCTCACATGAAGGAAGCCCCATGAAGTAAGCACCTTACAGGCCTATAGACCTCCAAGGAAGGTGTCCCCCAAGAACTCTCACATGGAGGATACCTGAGAAGCATCCCCCAAGATATCTCACATGGAGGAAGCTAGGAAAGTGCCCTACAAACTTACAGATCTATAGGGAAGGTGTCCTTCAAGATCTCTTGCAAGAAGGAAACCTAAGGAAACTGCCCTACAGACCCACAAACTTGCAAGGAAGGTAACCCCCAAAATCTCTCGCATGGAGGAAACCCAAGAAAGCACCCTACAGACCCGTAGACCTATAGGGGACCCACCCCCAAGATCTCTCACATGGAGGAAACTCAAGGAAGTGCCCTGCAGGCTCTCAGACTTGTAGGGAGGTATCCCCCAAGATATCTCGCATGGAGGAAACCTACAAAAGCGGACTCCGTAGAGTCAAGAAGTGGCCACATAGGCAAGTAAGCGGACAGTCACGCAGACCATCAACAATTTGGAAGAATTTCCAAAGGGCTCCCTCGGGAACCCGTTGTGAAGAAGGGGTCCACTCAAGGGATGCACAGTTCGAAAGTAGATGTTTTCTTTCTCAAATTGATCCATCATCAAGGGATCCTTTTGAAATATGTTCACTTCATCAAGGAATTTGAAAGGAAGAATATGCCCCCACGCAAGGGGAAGATCAAAGTTGTTCTTGCTTTAGAGGAAGGTTTTCAAGTTCTTTCTTTATGAACCCATGATGAAGGAAACATGTTCTGTTAGGGTTCCAAGTTGTGAATACGATTTTGAAGAAAGATTTGTGGATATTTTTGAGAAAATATTTGTTGGAAACGAATGCATTTTCTAAAAAATGAAATGTTGTAGAAAAGACGTTGTCACACATGAGAGGGACAACTCAAGCAAAGAAGAGAGAAAGTTAAAGAGAAAGCGAAAAAGAAAAACACAAACAAAGGGAAAAGGGGTGGCCTGATATTTTGGGGTCAAAACTGCTCATAAATATATATGTATGTATAGTAATAGTATATAAAATGAACTGCCATCAACCCCCTACTATATCAGACTGTGTAAAGAATGCATGAGAAAACAAAGTAAAAATACAAAATCAAGTCAACATGGAAGTGAAGCCTAAATGCCCCCAACACTTTGCATCGTCCCTAATTTACTAAAAATCAAGCATAAACATGGAAGAATGATGGTACAAATAGAAGAAGGTTTATGACACAAAAATATACCTGTATCCAAGCACCAACAGGGGTGACAAGGGTCATCCAAGCACACATAGCATGATTGTGGGGGAACACATCACAAAACACACACACACAAAAGATCAAGAAGAGGCCTCCTCCTAACATTGATCAACCAAGAGGTTTTCTGCTTCCCACTCTAGATCATCATAGGGGGAAGGAGGATGAGCCTATAGTGGTGGAATGTTAAGAGGAGGAGCATCTAGCCCTCCCGCAACAAGGGCTAAGGAAGAGGGCCCTGCAAGGTCTTCTTCGTCGAGCTCTTATGGACATAGGGTCAGTGATTTTCTGGATCACTGACAAGGCCAGAACTTCATCCATAGAGTTAAACATGCACCCTACAGGAGTGTCATGTTTAACTTCAATGGATGGGGCAGGTTGTACCTAAAATTCACTGCTAGGCTCGCTGAACAACTTGGGAGCAGTGACGAACTCAGGGGAAGCCAAGAATGGTTTCTTCACTAGGGCATAACAAGTTAACATGAGACCACCTTGTGAAGAAGGTTGGATCCTCTTACATCCTTCACTGCTAGAAGGACCACACTCCACCTTTTGCTTTGTTGGAGGAGACGAGCTCCCCACAAATGAGGCTAGAGGTGTGGAGGAAGAGGAGGAAAGAACTGCAGTGGATACAACTGAGGTATTAGTAATATCCACAGGTTTCGGGAAAGGCTAGATATCCAAAATGGACATCAACAAAGGTGGTTCCACCGAAGGAGCGATGAACACTTGCACCCCCTTAGGCTTAGGTGCATTCACACTCGCAGCGGAAGCCAAAAGAAACATGGAACTAGACTTAAAAGAAGTAGAAGGAAGGGGAGAGGAAGACATAGTAGGATGCCCTGAGGCAGGGGCAGTTGTCTCTTCCTCCTTCCTCTACGAGGTAGCCTGCTTAGCTAGGAGATCCTTTCATCGGCGCTTGTGCTCGCATGCAAGGCAGTTTCTACAACTCTTTGAGTTGGAGGCTAGAGGCTGTGAAGGAACATAAAGCTCCTACTTGACCAATGGAACATCCACTACATCCGTCTTCGGCAGAGGAACGGATTCTTGTACGGGAGTAGGAGGATCAAGTTGAGAAGTAGTGGGGGGAGTCGGTTCAAGTGCCTCGGCAGTGGGCCTCTTCCCATTTACTGCTTTTGTAGTAGGAGTGGTAGGAGGCCACAGATCGAATTCCCTTCGGGAACCTTTCTTTTTGTCATATAAGTAATACCATGGTTTGGGGTATTCATTAGGGAGGTCTGAGATCTTAAGCTTGGGCCTATGCCAAGGAGGTATCATCAGACTCAGCGGATAGCCGTCGAGTTGACTCATCCAATACTCCTCCCAAGAAAGGAGAGAGATGAGGCAGTCCAAGAAAATGCAACCTTCTATTTTCCTTTACAAGAAGGAGAGGGAGCTAGCGTGGACTTCTCCTCTCCCTTCTGGGAACAGGGAGCGGTCAGTGCAGGCTTCTCCTTCTCCTCTTAAGAAGAGGAGGCGACCGACTGTTGTATCATAGGAAGGGTCAATTTCAGTTGTCCCTTTCCCCTAGTCTTATACTTTACATAATTCTTTTAAAGTAGGTTCGTTCTTGGAGGAAGTAGACCGATTGGGGTGGGCCAAAATTGATCCAATGGATATCCACCACGGGACACCAAGGGTTGGTATCCAGTGTCATGCATTACATGCACGACACCTTCGTGGATAACAGAGGCGATTCTATTCATGGAAGCTAGCCAGGGTATGCCTAGCTTCAACCTGAACAAATCTGACTCCGGAATAACATCGAAAACCATGTCAACAACCCTAGGTCCAACTAAGATGCACAAAGTTATCAAGCCATATGGTTTGAGACACATACCATCATGTGTATAGATGGTAGATTTCATTTCTTCATATTCTTCCCTCTTTAATGAATTCAATACTAATGTTTCTTTCGTGATGACATTCACATGGCTCGCGGGGTCCACCAAGACCCCTGTCACAATGTTACCATTGAGGCGAGCGAGATTGTAGAGGGGAGGGGGCTTGTTGTTTAAGGGAAAATCTTGTGATGTGAATGTTATGTCCGAAGAACCGAGTGCAGGTAGAGCAATAGAAGTCACTGTGACCATGTTAACATAGGCCTCAGGTTGAGTAATAGAATCAGTAGGATCGATAATCATGTTAGCAGAATGTGATGGAAATGGGTCTGTGTATATATGCAATTCACTATTAGCTTTTGCCACTGATTTGTTAGCATTTTGTTTACTCCCATCGAGGAAAATGGTACCATCCTCAATGCGGTCATGTATCTCATGACGCAGCCACATACAACATTTGGTATCATGTCCATTAACTCGATGGTACTGACAATAAGTGCTCCCATCATACCATTTAGGGTAAGGCTCCTTAAGAGGCTTAGGACTTGGAAATGTTACGATCTTATCCTTCAACAACTTCTATAAGATAGAAGAATAAGATTCTAAGAACTTTGTGAAATTTTAGTTACGTCTGAGGCTGTTGTCATCAGCAATAGCTACTACGTTGATAATGGACTTACCTTTCCTAGAGATTGATGCAATGGAATTTCCCTCAGAACGGGAGCATGAGGAAGATCCCCTGAATTGAACAACCATTTGTTGGTACTCTCATAGGGCTGCACAAAAATGTGTGAAAGAAAGGTACCTCATAAGGGTGAACTTCTCTTTCCAAGGCCTTTGTAAGTTCCCTATGAATACCTTCTATACGTCAGAATCAGGCAGCTGATATGAGATTTTTGAAAGGAGCACTTGATAGCGTGCTATGAAATCAATGATTTTTCATTGTCCTTGTTTACATAGGATGAGATCCAAAAAGGTCATCTTCAGCCCGATATTAGCTAGAAATTATCTAAGGAATTGATTTACAAGTTGGTCAAACGAGAAAGTGGAATTGTCAGGAAAGGAACACTACCATTCCAATGTTGTATCCTTGAGTGATCAGGGAAATAGTTTTTCCATTAATGCATCGTGGTGGAAAAAAAATTTGCATAAGGCGTTAAAGGAAGATACGTGTGTTTGTGGATTCCCTTTACCACCATATTTTTCAAATTTAGGTATCTCCATTCCTTGCGGGAAAGGAGTGTTCAAAATTGCAACCGACAATGGGTTATGCCAGAAGAAGGGCTAAAAGATAGGTTGGAAGAGGCTTGGGAGAGGCTTACCAACTGGCTCTGCATCTTGCCCATGTTCTGAAGAAGGGTGTTCAGAATAGGGTCATTAGAAGATAGAGGGATAGAGGAACCTCCTCCAAAACTGCTACCGAAGCCACCACCAAAACCACCAGTGTGACCACCGTCGAAACCACCACTAGAGCCACTACCACCAGTAGGGCCCTGTCAGAGCCGCCACTGTTTCCAAAGTCACCTCCATGACCTCCGCAGAAACCACTTCCACTAGCACCACCTCCGCTGCCAAATCCACCGCTACTACCAAAGCCTCCACCACTAGAGGTGAGAGAAGTGGTGAAGTTAAAGCCAAAAGGGACATTGTTTACTTTAATAGTTTCAGGTTTTTCGGAGACAAAAGAGATCACTACTGAATTTGACTCCATTTTCTAACGAACGCATGTCGGTTGTTCGACAAACATTTGTCAGAAAATTGACGAATTGACGAAAAAAAATTCGTCGCTATTTTTTTGTCAAAATTCTGACGATGAATTAATCATTGAAATAACAACGCATATTCGTCGATCGTCAACATCATAAAATGACTAGGATGTTCATTGAAAGATCGATGAAAACTTCGTGTATCCACCCTCGAATTACAACCAAAATGCAAGTGCAATGGCTCTTCTGAAGCTTCAAAACAACACCAAAATTTCGTCACCATTTCGATGAAATGGGCAAGGATTTACAATGAAGTCTTTGTTGCAGCGAAGCAACTTTGTCAAACCTTTTCTGTGATTCATCGGTGGCCTTCATCGAAAGTGCGACAAAATGGGCAAGGAGTTACGACAAAGCCTTCATCGCAGCTAAGCAACTTCGTTGGACCTTTTCTGTGATTCGTCGATGGCCTTCATTGAAATTGTGATGAAATGGGCAAGGAATTACGACAAAGCCTTCATCGCAACTATAGCAACTTCGTCGGACCTTTTCGGTGATTCATCGGTGGGTTTCATCGAAATTGCGATGAAACAATGCAATTTTTTTAAAAACAAATATTCATTGAAATGTACCATCACAGAGACTCTTGGAAATGACCACCGAAGCCAACCCATCGGTGAGAGATCAATCATCGACACAGGATAGAAAACTCACTCCGATAGTCCATGTCTTGTCGATGACTTCCGTCAGCAAGACAAATCCAATGTCACACCGATCTGACCTCTTCAGGATTTTTGAACACTGTTGGTTATCAGCAAGACATTCTGAGGGTCTCACCGATTAAACAAGTGTCTAAGAGCAAGTAAACAAATGGAACCTATTAATTTTCTTATTTTGGGGTTCTTTAAATCATAGAATAGATACCATCTTCTTGTGTATAATGTACTTATATTCAGATTTGAATTCGAGACCAATTGTCATTGCACATTCCATTTTACTTGCATAGAGTATTCTATAAGCAATATATTGATAATTCCAAATGATTTATGGTGTTGTACAACTCTACCTATCATCATCACAGTTCTATTGTCCCCCCTAGAGAATCCTTCAAAGACAAGTTTACAATACCAAGTCAAATAATATGAAAAAGACTTACTTCCATACAAATTAAATGATTATTCTCACAATGGAAATTGTCTAATCACAACAACAATTCCATGAAAGGTTATCCATGCTTCATAAGAGATGACTGATCATACATACAGACTGCAAGATGCATAGAAAAAGCATTACACTTGAGAACAACCAAGGGCTAACAAGGGAAGGAGTTAAGAAACGTTTGGATTGAAGAGAAAATGTGTAGGGAAAATGTTGAGCAATGTCAAGAGAACAGAGCTTGTAGAACATATTCTTGACCTAATCAAGCTCTTGAACAACTTAAATAAAATTAAAATACTAACACATACATGAGACATGTAATGAACTTCCAATATCTGCTATCTTTTCCATTAATGCAGAGGTAGGTAAAGGAGAAATAATTATAATTGTAACACTATTCATAGTCCAGTAAATTATGTTCGTAATTTGTGTTCAATGGACCTCAGTTTTATCATTATACTTCCCATTTAATACCATATTTTAATCCAGGGTTCAACTATCTTAGATCTAAAGAAGCACCTTCAATTAACCATTTAAAGTACTATAAAATAAGGTAAGACTTTTACTTGAGAAAGATTGGGTACACTTGTAGGATTAAAGTTCTGCAATCATTAGGATTTATTGGCACAATACACAACCTCACATATGAAGTAATGGATGACTACAAGTTAGTGAAATGGTCCTTAATATGTGACTGGTTTGCAAATTGATTGGTAGAAAATAAGGTTACAAACAGATCTACATGAAAAATTATGAGGACAACCTACTTAATCATCAAAATAGATTAAAAGGAAAGAGACGAGCTACATCTCTAGAGCCTAAAAAACACATGCAAGAAACATAAAAAAAAAAGAACAAACCAGTTTTGATGAATACAAAATGGTGCCTTCAGTAAGGATTCATAAGCTTACACCTTGACACAAGACATTAAGAAGATTTTAGTCTTCCTCTGTGAAATTAACTACTTAAAATAAACCCAGAAACCAATATTATATACCTCCATGTCGAGCCGAGGGTAGGTATAAGAGAAAAAAAATTCTCAATGCAATGCCGAAAAATATCAATGTGTGTGTAGGTTTGTATTACTCAAAATATCATTTCACGCCTAAGGAAAAATACCAAAGTGATGTTTTAAATTTCAATCTTCACATAGGCTCCCTTATTGCTACACATGCATATACAAGCATTATTAAAGCTCTAAACTATTCAAATATTAAGGATTTAATTAGCTATAAGATGGAAATTTGTTGTTTAGACATAATCCATCATCTTTTACATATCTTTATTCACTCCTAGCACTTCAGATAAATTTGTGTAAATGAGACAAAAATGTGAATCTTTTATGACAAAGAAAATTCTTAAAAGGAGGGGGGAGAGAGAAAAGGGTAGGGGCAAGAGAATGCTTGAATGTATAGCAAAGTATAACATTTTGATCATTATAACAATGAAATGAATCTTAAGTTTGAAGCATTAATATCATTTACAACATTTATGATCAAGAATGAATGTAAGTAGAGAAACTTTTGCATACCTGCAGATGGTACAAAATTTCATGGTTAAGTGGAAGCCTCCCATCAACAACAAGATCCAAATATTCGTGTATCTATCTCAATCGAGCCTCTAAACCCTTCAGAGCTATCAATTTTTCCACTAACCTGTTATGCACAAAAGTCAAATTTTAGAGTTATGTCACCACTAAAAAGAGAAGAAACAGAGCTTTGAAACCAAATCCACACACAACAAATGTGGTATTCATACAAAGCCATACAAACAAACTAAACTCAAAACATTGGAATGGAAACAACTTCAAATTATGATGCAGAGCATGGATTCAGGGTATAAAGAATCATTTTTATGCTACCATAGTGAAAATTTAGCACTTTCTTTCATCTTTGCATATTGGTTTGATGCTTCAAACGATGCATTTCTTATATTGAAAAGTGCATTACCTTATTGAGTTTCTCTTTGTTTCGAGAATAGTTTAATATTCTCTACTTAACAGAGCCAACCACATGACGGTGGAAGCTCATTTGGCCCCTTGCCCACCCTCACATCACTCTCAATTCCCCATACCCAATCATATAACATTAATCATTCATTCATCCATTAATAACATATAACATTCATTCATTCATCCATTAATAACATATAAAATTCATTCATCCATTAATAACATATGGCATTCATTCATTAACATATAACATTCATTAATTAACATATTCACATTCATTCATTAACATATAATATTCATTCTTTAAGTTTTACATATTATCAAAAATATGGTTGTCATGATATGATTACAATCAC
Source organism: Sequoia sempervirens (assembly GCA_007258455.2). Lineage (NCBI taxonomy): Eukaryota > Viridiplantae > Streptophyta > Pinopsida > Cupressales > Cupressaceae > Sequoia > Sequoia sempervirens. Next base: position 9,330 of record VDFB02259657.1, on the reverse strand, counting down.
TTTTTTTTTTTTTTTTTTAAAGCTAAAAAAATCTGAAGTGCAGTATCGTTTTCTAAATCATATGTCCCCCCTTTAGTTTTTTTTCCCTTTGCTCATGATCTTAATGTATGCCTATTCGTCTGCTCATGAAGTGGATGCCACTGCGCGGCCCACTGCGAATAACAAAGAAATGTTAAACCTAGATATGTTTTATTATTATTGTTACAAGTATTTCATTAATTAAAAAGAAAATTAGAGTGGTTCTCTCTTTACCCCGATGGGTCCACATCATGTTCCCTAACTTCAAGACACCATGCTCAACATGTTGAACACCCTCTAAATCCTGATCTGCAGTTGAAACACGAAAGGTTACATTAATTAATACACCAATTGAAATTCAATATGTTTAAGAGAACATGAGGGTGGTCCTCTTTACCGGATGGGGCCACATCATGTTCTTGATCTTCTCTAGCCTGATCATGCTCAACACGTTGATCATGGTCTACATGCTCTAAAGTTGAAACACAAAAGGTTACATTAATTAACACACCAATTGCAATTAAATATGTTTAAAAGAACTTTAGAGTGGTCCTCTTTACCTGATGGGGCCACATCATATTCCTGATCTTCTCTAGCCTGATCATGCTCAACATGTTGATCACGCTCTACATGCTCTAAAGTATTGGGATGCACACCATGACCTTCATCTGCACGTTCTGCTCCACCCTCACCAAGTTGCATTCCAATGTCGCGACATCATCATTGAATGCTTTAAAAACAAATAGGCAATGTAATTACTTTCATGGTGGAAATTAATATTGAATAATAGGATTGCACAAGTATTCAATTTTAAATAAATCCTTTATTGAGTTTATTTTACTCCTCACAAGGTCGATGCTGAAGATTGTCTTTGCCCACTAAGACTCTTAGGCATTCAAACACTTGCCCATAGGCCTTAGTCGAAGGAAATTGTGTCATTCCTTTGTGGAACTCCGTTGAATTCAGAGTCTCTACATTTTTGCATAAGATCATGAATTTTTCTTCTATGGTGTGATAAAACCAAAATTGTTTTCAATTTATTATTTGGATACAATATTTCATTTATTGATACTTACAATTCGTGCGGCTAATTTCATATAACCACCAGAGCCAAGTTTGTGTTGCCCATGTTTTTCTAGTCTTGCCTTTGCTGCCTTCGATGTGTCAAGAAGCCTATGAAAAATTTGAAATACGTTAGATTATGTAAAAATAAAGAGTAATCAGTATATAATTACATTTTTGATAGTATCACATACCTTCCTTGGCCCGATGGTGTCTTTCCTTTTTTCTTTTCAGCCTTCTCCTTTCCATCCGACACCAAGTCCTTCCACTCCCTCTCTGGAATCATGGGGGGACGCTCGTACTATTTGTTCTTCAATAAATGTGACCTATATTGGTCCCTCACATACTTTAGATAGGTACCAGCTTTCTTAAAGACCTTGGTTCGGTTGAATGTTTTATCACCGAAGAGCACAACTAAACAATTAATGAGCTCATCTTTTAACTCTTGATTTTGGGCATTCCATCGTGTATGTATGGTGGGCTCGAAGAGCTCCAATGTAATATCATTAGATGTTTATAAAAAACATCATTTCCTACAAAATGATCATGGGATCAATAGTCTAAAAAGAGCAATCAATAAGTAAATTTCAATTGGATTATATATAATAATAATTAAAACATTTTAAATTACTTGGGACCTTCTCTATCTTTATGGCAACAAAATCCTTGGTCACCACAAATGTGACCGGCAATGTTCCCGTACTAGTAATACGAGAAGATCCAGGAAATGTTGCTAAAATATCACCAGTACTAGTGGCCTCTGTATCCCTAGTTGCATGTCCTGACACATGTTCTAGCATGTGTTTGCTGTCAGAGGGTGCACTAACGGATGCCTGCATGGTATGTGTTGCCGACATTTCAGATGACAATGTAGGCACGGATGATGGGATCAAATGATGTGATGTATGCACAAGAAGATCATGATGGACACTTGTACCAACCCCTACTCGTCGGGCAACACTTGCAATACCTTGATCATGGCTAGGAGCATCATGAGGATGCAAAAAATCCTGTAAAAGCAACACATATTTTAGTTCATGACATAAAAGAGTACAAAATATAAAACCATGAATGAACTTATGTTATAATTAAAGACCTCATGACATCTTACTTGTAATTTTTGTGATCTCTCAGTCAATATTTTAACCCTCTCTCTTATCTCATCTGTTTGAGGCACTATGAATAACAACTTAAGGATTTCTTCATTGCATTTTTTTTGGGTCTTCCTTATCATATCGAGAGGGTTTGTTGAATAAGTGATGTCATCATCACATAATATTGACTGCACCTCCCTATGGATGCTCTCGTCTACTGCTGGTTCCTTTTCCGGGATCACCGACCGCATCAAGAATATTAGTACGATGGACAAATTAACCTAGCGTTCCAATGTCATAATAATAAAAATTGCTTTGTATCTAATTTGTACAATTACAATGAGGTAAACCCTCAAGGTAGAAGGCGTTCTAAGATAAATCGCTAATGTGTGCTCAACGAGCTCTCCATACGATCAATGTCCCTACCGCGGACAAAAAATTAAATATAAGAAAAATATTACCTAAAATGAAACCAATAGATCTCTAATGAAAAAGACATAAGAATAAAATGGTATATTGGAGTCATTAATTGGAGGTTGGGTAAAATGGTACATAGTACGTACCACCCCCATAGTAACTGTGTTTGTAACTAAGCGATACAAATTGTAATCGATTATCAACTCTTCCCCTATAGTTATTGATTTTATCACACATACGAATACATGGTTTCCCTCACGCGCCTCGAATATGCAATTGGGTTGCTTATTTGTTAACCCAGGTCATCTACTATTTATAAACCCTACAATATTCCTTGATGCTTTTGGCCTTCCGTCAATGTACATAGCCACTCCTTTATTTTCATCCTTATCTTTTAGCTGTATATAATTTGCTGACATTGCATACCTACGCATACTTCGTGTATATCGAACCAGTTGCATCCAATATTTGTAACTATAACAAGGTCCGACATACTCCATCAATTCAGTAACTTTTTCGTAACAAACCTTTATGTCATCCATGCAAAATAGGCCCAAACCATGTAATGAGGATGGTGCTATGCGATATATCCTCTCGTTGACACAAAAATCAGTGTTTATTGGAGGAAGTTCCTTGGGTACCCATTGTTTCCGTAGATGTTTGTACCCCTCATACACTCCCTAACATCAGCCATTCTCTCATCATCATAAGAACATGACCCTTCAACAAGAAAAATTCCATGCTACTACGCTAAAATTTTCTTCTAATCTTTTGACTCCTAGTTGATCTCCCCTTTAGACATACACATGTCTCATTTCTCTTCCGACTTCACACCAGGAAGATAGATACGACAAATACCTATTTTGGTGGTACCTACACCTCATAAGGATGTTGGATGAATTTCTTTCATGGTGATGTGATCCTAAGGTGACATTATGGATTAATCCATCATTTCCATCGCTAGAATTTTCACCAAAGTTATAAGGCAATCAAGTCTTGATAGATTGCAAGCTATTGTTACTACCGTCCAAATGTGTCCATCACAAATCAAATCTACTTAACATTTTAACTCCCAAACTTTGTAACAGGTGTTAAATGTGACTATGGTCCACCAGCTACACAACCAAGGCCTCAAATGTATTCTCTAATTGTAATCAAAGGACTTTTTCTCTTCATTCAAGTAAATAAACTTGAAGGGAAACACTACCAAGTGGTTTATTGGACACCTACATGACTAAAAATAGCAGCAAATTTACATTTAATTTCCATATGTCTAAGTGGTTAATGGGGAGGGATTGTGTACTAGGCCTGGTTAAGTCATCATAAGTTTATGCTTTGGCAATTATTATTTTTTAAGTCATCTTAAATCTTCCTATGTCTAATTGTTAGGAGACTTTTGGTATGTTTTAAGGTAGGATGATTGATGAAAGAGCCCAAAGACTAGCCTTTCTCCATGGTATCCAGGTACACATAGTAGTGGTCTTCTCTTATACGGTTGGACATTATTTAAAGAACTTAGCTAGGAATTATTCATTTAACCTAAGGTTTTCTCATAATGCCATCATTGGAAAAGTATGAGCAAATTCTTCTATTATGAAGAATTGGTCTATGTGCCTCTAGTAATCACTATAAATGTTTGTAAGGATAAATGACTAATTGCATCAAGTAGGAGAGAATCAACTTTGAGTTCTTCAAAGATTATATTCCTCTATTCATAATTTTTAAGGGTTGTGTGTGGAGGAGGTTATCACTACCAAGAAGGAGGAGACCTTTCCTTGTATTCTTTTATAATTTTCATTATTCTTATTTATTTTACACTTACATTTACAAATACACATACATATGCATTTATTGTTTTTATTTATTTCTCAGTAGTTTAATAGTTTGATTGATTTCATATTATATAAGTTGAAGACTTTAGAATTTAGAATTAGATTAATTTATGGATAAGTGTTGTATCTATAACACTACAAAACCATATGCTCTTGTACGTTTACACTTGCATTTGTAGTATCACACATTTATATACATAGATATAGATTTCTTTAATGATATGTTGCATTTATTGTTTTAGGAGAGCATCCAATAATTGTATTTACATTTACATTTAAAAATACATATACACACACACATATATGTGTGTGTGTGTGTGTGTGTGTGTATCATTTATATTCAGTGTTCAGAAACAACCCATTAGGTCTGCACATGGATAAAAATTCATAAAATCAGATCTCCCATACATGTTTTTTTGAAACCTAGGCTTGAACCTCTCATTTCACATGCTTTTCTTCACAAAACTATTGACGACAACAGCTATACCTTCTTTATTTCTCATCCTACACCCTATTCATGCATCCTACAATTGCAACATTGAGTCCATGGGGCCTCTTACACAAGCTACGAATCACAAAAAGCGTGAGCCTTTATATCATGTTTCAAACTACAAAACCTCAAAAATGTAACTCGGAGTTTGTTGGTGTGTCGTATGGACAAAAATCATAGCACCAGCTCATTCTTTGGAGTCTTTTGAAAGAGAAGCTTAATTAGGTGGCGCTATACAAACCTTATAGTGTCAAGGTGAATGAGGTGATCAATCTTTTGATCAATAACCGATGAAGAGAGTACCAAAATGTAAATTCTATTTAATGTAAGGAAGAGTGAAAAGGGGAGTAGGTCACTAATGGTTGAAAAATTAGTTGTTGCAATTACAACAGATTCCACCTTCTTTTTTTGTGACAGTCTAGGCTCAGAATTCTTGAAGTTTTTTGTTGCTACATCAACTATTCTCAGCGGGCACGATGAACAAGAAGAATCTCTGGGGATATTGTTGTTGTAACAAATTTCTAGAATATCACAAAGCATTCCAATTGGCTAGTGACACATGTGCTTTCTGGCTTGATGCTTGTTTGCTCCTTCTTTTTCTATAAGAAGGATTTCAAGGCCAGAATTATGAGTTAGCAAGTTAGATATTTTTGGTCGAGTCTAGATGAAGTTGCAGAGCAAATTGTAAAGTCTGATGGTTTTAGGGAAAATGCAATTTAGGTTTTGAGTCATTCTATAGTAGGCTTTGAATTCATGGGGATTTGATGTTTTATGACAGTACTAGAATTTGAATTGATATGATTAATTTGAACTCATGTCTCTCCATTGTACAAGCATATCTAAATTTTGAATTAAATGATCAAGGTTTGCTTCGTTCATCTCACTATTGTGGTGTGTATGATTCTTGTTTTAGGTTTAATTCAAGGAATTAATTAAAATGCTTGAATGGGATTGTAGGTGGATATGTTTTGTATAAGGATTCGATAAGTAGTATTGGGTTAAAATATATATTGATAAGATTGTAAAGAAATGTTATCAAGGATCTTATTTGTTATGTGTTAAATCTGTCATAAACCCTTAGATGCTTATAAATTTGATTCCTCCAATGGATATATGGCACTGATCTAAGTTGTACTTATTCGTATGGTTCAATATTTGTTTGCCTTTACCTGGAGCTTGCTAAAAATTGCAAATCAATGACTATCTTATACTGTGAAATGTTGTTGTAGTTATCTCATTCTCTAAATAGTTGATATTATTGATAAACAGCCAATTCTATTCTAGATATCCTATTATGTTGAGCTATTAAATGAGATTATTCATTGTTGTTAATGTTAAGTTTCATGATGATGGTAGAGGTTGTAAACACATTAAGGATCGCCTCCCGTGTCTTGCAGACTAAAGTGTAGGAGGTCTTTCAAACCTCACCGCTTGGTCAGTCCTTTGAGTTGCCCTTATTGGAATTAAAAATCGTATAGGTAGATTTAGAAGATCGAACCGCTACTCATAAAAACAACCAACACCTTCTTCATATGTTTGTGGTGGAGGTATTAAAGAAGAATTGTATGCCTCTATTTCCATTCATTAGATCTACCTTAGCCTAGCATATACTTGGGCTAAGTCTACAATTGCTTCAGACTCATGCGATGAAGGCTATGTGTGATGAAATCCTAGACCTCAACCAAGATGTGGATAGATTATGGGAGTTTTTCCAAGACCTGAGGCTGGTGGATAAAAATGTGAAAGACTAAGCTATTTTTTTTCTTATCTTATACCATTTTACGAGAATGGGGGTGCAAATGTACGAGAAGATCTTTGGAAACTAGGCATGAAAATTGAAGGTTAAAGAGAATGGAGGTGCCAAACCTACGCACTCATTGCCCCTTGGTCGTCGATTTTCCCTAAGTGCCCTCAACCTCATCCTCGGCGCTAGTATTGACCTTGTTTTCACTCCTCCAAACTCTTCCTTGGCGCTGATATTCACCTTGTTTTAACTCCTCCAAACTCATCGTCAGCACTGGTATTGACCTTGTTTTAACTCCAAACTCTTCCTCAGCGTTGGTATTGACCTAGCTTTCACTCCTCCAAACTCTTCCTCGGTGTTGATATTGACCTTGTTTGCACTCCTCCAAACTCTTCGTCGGCACTAGTATTGACCTTGTTTTAACTCCAAACTCTTCCTCGGTGCTGGCATTGACCTTGTTTTCACTACTCCAAACTCTTCCTCGGCACTAGAATTGACCTTGTTTTCACTAGTCCAAACTCTTCCTCGGCATTGGAATTAACCTTGTTTTCACTACTCCAAACTCTTCCTCGGCACTAGTATTGACATTTCACTTCTCCAATTTGACAAGCTACAACCTACTTTCATTAGGTTTTACAGTATGTTAATTAAGTTAAAAAATTTGGCGCCATTTAGATAGGCTTTAATATTCTACAATATAGTTAAGTAGATATTAGCTATATTTTACATAATAAATAATATAATTATTCAAATTATTATAGTTATATATCATATTCTTTAACAAAATTATTAAATACGTATAAAATTATTATAATTAATAATTAATAATAAGTATATTTTTATATAATACAAAATATAATTAATATAATATATATTTAATATAATAGTAATATATATTGATATGAGAGAGAGAAACTAAATTTTGATTGGTTGTTTCATGTCAACAATCCAATGATGGCATGTGTCCTTGGGGAGTTATGCTCAAGGTAGCATGCCATTTGATTAAAGAAATGATAATTCTCCTTTAAGACCTATTGAATGTACCCATTGCACACTTAAGGAGACAAAGATAAATATAGGGAAGAAAATATAGAGAGGGAGGGAGATAATGAAAAACATACAAATAGAAAGGGAGACAAAGCGATAGAAAAGTAGAGAGATAAAGAGATAAGGATGAATAGATGATATAGGGAGGGTGATTGATATATCTCTCCCTCGTCGCCTCTCTATATCTCTATATCTCCCACTATCTAGTGTCACCCTCTCTTCCCCCCTCTATCTATTAGCCATCTCCCTCTCCCTGTTCTCCTCATTCACCTTCCATCTCCTCTCCATCTCCTATTTATATCTCTATCTCTATTTCTTCTTTTTATCTCCCTCTCACCTCTCTCTATCTCTTTCTATTCATATCCTTTCTCTCCTCCCTCTCATCTCCCCCTCTCTATTTCTCACCATCTCTCCCTCCCTATTACCCCCATCCATCGACTCTCTATCTCCACCTCTCTTCCTTTCTCTTCCCATATATCTCCATCTCTCTTTCTTTTCCCATATATCTCTATCTCTCTCTTTCTCTCCCCATCTATCTCTATCTGCCCATATATTAACTAAGAATCCATGCAAGCATACAATAGTATATGTTGGTAAAACTATAATAGTGTTTTATTAAACTATAAGTAACACTTATCTTTCTAATGTCAAGCCTTCTTATAAAAATAGTGTTTTATTAAAATATAAGTAGATTATTGTCACCACTCGTCATTCAACATGACATGCCAAATGAAGCAATTGTTTTTTTGCTTTTGTCAAGTTTCATTAACCAAGCTATTTACTAGGTTGAATAAAGTATGTTATGACCCTTCATCTCTTTAAAATAATTAGACAATATTAGCGAGATCAGGAAGGGGAGAAAACTAAACTCCTTCAAAATAGGGGTATTTGTGGGTTTTTTGGTTTTCTTTGTATACTATATACTTAGTTCCTCTAGGATAAATAAGTCACTTTAGATCATTTTCTTAGTTGTGTATCCTAACTAATATAGAGTACGATTTTTCATTTTAATTGACTACTACATAATAGTTTATGTGTTGAAAGAATTGTTTCCATTCTTTGTAGTCTTTACATTGGAATACAAATCATACTTAATTTCATGCTAATATACTTCTTTCATAAAGATATTTGTTTTAAATAAGTGCTTCATAACCCATCTAATCAAATCATAATTAACCTATCAAAAAGGCAATAGGAATTTTCTAAAGAAAATAACACTTGACCCAATCATAAGTGTATGGCCTTCGAATAAAGGAGTGATCCACCTTAGCAATAAGAACTACCTAATTTGGACCTGGGTATGTGCAAGATCATGATGGGCCAAAAAGTGGCAACATGAAAAAAATAGCATTTTGAACTCGCCAAAAAACACGAAAAATCCCAAGTTAACATTTTTTTTGGGTTGGGTGTCAGTACATTGCTCCATAGCAATGCCCAATCCAAAGTACTACAAATTGGATATCCAATTTGTGTCTAATATCTAATTTGAAAAATATTTTAAAATGTAATATTTTGGTGCTATAAATTGGATATCCGATTTTTGCACACATATACCCAAGGGAAATTAGGAGGTGGAGGGTGGGAAAGAGAGGGAAAGAGAGAGAGAGAGGGGGGGGAGGGAGAGAG
>VDFB02259656.1:0-20636 GCA_007258455.2 Sequoia sempervirens | reverse complement strand
ATTTTGGCAAGACTAAATTGTTGTATCTTGGGAACATTATCAACTCAAAGGGAGTTAGTGTTGATCCTGAAAAGATCAAGGCTATTCTTGATTGGCCTCCACCTACAAACCTCACTCAGTTGAAGGGATTTTTTGGGCTATGTGGCTTCTATAGAAGGTTTGTCAGGGGATTCTCATAGTTGGCTACCCCACTTACCGATTTAACCAAAAAGGGGGCATTTGTATGGTCTGAATCAACACATCAATCATTTGATAGATTTAAGCAGTTGATGAGCATGTGCCTAGTCTTATACATTCCAAACTTCACCAAGCCTTTTGAGCTTGAGTGTGATGCCTTAGGAGAAGGCATAGGTGTAGTTCTCACACAAAACAAACACACTATAGCTTTTGAGAGCAGGAAGTTGAGAGGGGGAGAGAGAGCTTACTCCATTTATAACAAGGAGATGTTGGAAATCATGCATGCACTTGCCAAGTTTAGACAATTCCTTGTAGGGTGAATATTTGTAGTGAAGACAGATCATAACAACCTTAAGTATTTTCTTAATCAGAAGGATCTCAATGAGAGACAACAAAAATGGGTGAGCAAACTTTAGGGGTATGATTTTGACATTGAATATGTCAAAGGAAAAAGGAATGTAGTGGCAGATGCTTTGTCTAGGAGACCACGTTTGAGTGTTATTTTAGTCATAGCAATAGATTGGAAGGAGAAGATAGAGGCTGATTATGCTAAGAATGTGCACTTGAAAACAACATTCTAGAGGGGTTTTTACAAGATAATAAATACCAGGTGTAGGATGATCTCATATATTACAAGGATAGAATATGGTTGACTCTTGATTCTAAGGTGAGTGAGCATGTTTTTAAGGCTTTTCATGACACCTCGATGGTTTATCATTTGGGATATTATAAGACTTACATGCATATCTGCGAGAGATTCTCATGGAAGGGAATGAAGGATGACATTTTGAAGTATGTACATGAGTTCCAAGTATGCCAACAGAATAAAAATGAGCATTCTTATCTTGCTCATTTGTTGCAGACCCTTCCCATTCCTACTCAGAAATGGGAAAGCATATCAATGAATTTCATCACAAGGCTTCCAAAGGTGCAAGGGAAGGACAATATATATGTGGTGGTTGATAGATTGAAAAAAAATTGCTCATTTTTTTGCTATATTAGTAGGGTTTTCAGCAGTGCAGGTGGCAAATTTATTTTTGAAAGAGGTATTCATGCTTCACGGGACACCCAAGACCATTGTTAGTGATAAGGACACCAAGTTTATGAGCTTGTTTTGGAAGGAGTTATTCAGATTATGTGGCACAAAGCTGACCCCTAGTGCTAGCTACCATCCTCAGACTGATGGGAAAATTGAGGTGGTGAACAAATGGATGGAAGGTTACCTACGCAACTATGTTTCAGGGTAGCAGAAGGCATGGGTTAAGTGGTTACACCTAAGAGAGTATTGCTATAATTCTACCTTTCATATGTCTATTAGGATGTCTCCATTCATGGCATTATATGGTTACGAAGCTCCTAGCTTCATTGATTTACTTTTTGGAGATTGCAGAGTGCCTAGAGCCAGAGATCTTCAAGAGATCCAGGACATCATGAGGTCTTTAAGGGAGAATATACATCATGCTCAAAATCAGCAAAAGCTATATGTTGATCAGCACCGCGTTAAGCGTGTTTTTAAGGTTGGGGACATAGTTTACTTCTGGTTGCAACCCTACAGACGGTCCACTCTCAAGAAGAGTGGGTCAGAAAAGCTTAAGCCTCGATTTTATGGTCCTTTTAGGGTTATCAGGAGGGTTGGAGAGGTAGCCTATGAGTTGGAGCTACCCAAGGATAGCAAAATACATAATGTTTTTCATGTTTCCTGCCTTAAGAAAGCACTTGGTTGGAATGTGGTTCCTTCTACAGAGTTGCCTCCTTTGGATGAGGAAGGCAAGTTGATATTGATTCTTGAGGCTATATTAGAGGTTAGAGAGTGTACACTGCGCAAAAGGGTGGTCAAGAAGTATTTGGTTAAAAGGAAGAATTTTCTAGTGGAGGATGCTACTTGGGAGAGTGAGTAGATATTGCAGCATCCTGAGTTACGAATGATTGAGGGCAAGCAATCTTGGGAAGGGAAGACTATAATGTCCCCTTCTCACTCCTGAGTAGTGCAATGATTCAATTAGCTTATTCCAGAGTTCCAATAGGCTAGTTGATGTGGTTAGGGGACTCAATTGCCAACATTGATGTTCAGTGTTGGGATTTTTGGAGGGGTTTCTATTTATAGCAGTGGCCGGTATTGTTGTTGCTATCTTTAGTTGGTCACAATTTTCCTTTGAGATCTTTAGTTTCACTCAGTTTGGGTGTTTGGTATATACTTACTATTTATAGTAATGATATTTATAGTAAGTCACCTTTGGGGGAGTTGGTCTCAGGCTAGTGTACTCGCAACAACATAATTATTCAGTTTTATGTTAGAGAGCCTTAGGTTGCAGTTGATTTTTTTTATTCAACCACTTAAGTATTTTATAAAGTTCAATTATAAAGTTAAATTATAAGCTTTATTTAAAGGGGAAAGTGGTCATTGAAGTGTACCATGTGCCTAATGAAACAAATTTAAGTTGTTTTTAAAAGTTCAATAAATATAATATTTCATCCTTAAGTTTGGACACCTAGAGAAAGGAAAAGATGATATTTTAAAATGTTAAATAATTCCATGGGAGAATGGCGTTGGATTTCTAGGGTGAAATTAAGTGATTTTTTGAGTCCATCACCCTAAGTTTTATATTTGAAGTTTGGATCTCATTTTTATTATCCATGCTTTGACAACACATAGAAATGTTGTTGGTTTCATTCCAGGTTGCTTGGGCTACGTAGAGAGGATGAAAACCCTCCTTCGTTGGGCTGGTTTCGTGGTGAAATATCCACCCTAATCAGATATTGGTGTGCATTTACAGTTGATATTAGAGGAGCTTCAAGAGATCGATTTTTGGTGAAGAAATGATGAAGATTTATCAATATTTCTAGGATTTTTTGGTGTGGTATTGATGCTTTCAATTTTGGTGTGGATTTCTGAAGGTTTGGAGTGATTTATTTTGGTTTTTGGGTGTTTTGGAATATGGGCCTGAATCAGGTTTTTGACTCGTTGATCGAAAATGAATTGCTAGATCAAAATGGGTATTGATTACTTGAAAGGGATTTTTCAAGACGATTCTAAAGAGTGTGTGTATGCATTTTTTTGTGGAGATTGTGATTTACTAGAGAAAATCAAACTTCTGAGAAGGGGAAACCATCTTGCTGCAAGGTAACCCTGTTGTGACCAACATGTGTGAGGATTGGGTGTGGGACTTTAGGCATTGGAGAAAGGAGGTTTAGGGGAATGAGAAACTATATTTTTGAAAGTCATTGCTTGAGGTGTGGATGTGGTTTATCAGGAGCCTCTTGTTGCTATTTTTAAAGGCTATGTCAAGATTGCAAACTCTCATACCAAGTCTGATTCTATATTGTAATATTCTGAAATACATTTAAAGGAATGAAAGTTGATGCTGATGGTTTCAATTTCTATTGAAAGGTTTCAGTATTTAGTGTTTTCTGTATATTGAAATCTGCACTTTATATTTTATACTCTTGCAAAACACATTGAATAAACAAACAAAAACACAACCTTGAAACAAGCAACCAACAAATAGAGATTCCAAAAAAAAAAGGGGTGCATCTTACAGGTAGGTCCCCTCTAATGATTCTCTCACCCCCACATTTGCTATTATCTTTCACTAAACCCTATGACACTAATATACAATCACTATAATTTCAAAGATATCAATTTAGATGCTTGAAGATAAGAACCACCTAAATTTATGATCTTCAAAAACTTGAATTGGAGTAGAGATACCATTCACCAACTAAATCAAAACCAAATAAGAGCATGTTGATTTATCATTCAATCTAAAATCCACCAATGGGATCATCCTATCACAAGTTATATAGACACAACCACTCAGTAGAACACTAAGGTGGGTACATATAAATAAATTTACAAGAGGCTTGTGAGGCTTGGGAATCCCTTAAATACCAAGTTAAATGATCCATAACACACTAGGTGGCACCAAAAATATTTCTAGAAGAATAAACGAATGAGATTACTCAACCTTCAATATAAGTCAACCCACTATAAAGGTGATGAAATGCAAGAAAAAAAATAGAGATTATAAATACCACTAACTTCATAGCCATATTGGTCCAAATAATCAATATGATCGAGGTTAGAGGTACCAAAAAACCTCTTTAATACAAAAAAGAAGAAAAAGCCTAGATCATCGAGAATGCGACCAAATATTAATCCTCTTTCTACCACTAAAGTTATGCCTATTCAATATGGTCCTTCAAAATCACATCTTGAATCCTTCTATCTATACATCCCTCATCCATTTCATATTTAATTCCTCCATCATACATCATACATCCATGCCATCCATTATCTACAATCCCTCAATAGTTTTATCCAATTATTCCTTCATTCTTATCTCTCGACTTAGTTTTCCCTTTCCATTGGTTGCAAGCAATACCAAGTGCAATCAAAATTAATCCAATGCAAAAATCTCATCCAATAGAACACAATAATCGCAAGCAACCCATCATAATCTTAAAACAATCCATATCAATTGTAAATTAGAAAAATTCAACAAATCTCTCCAAGAAATATACACATTGAAATAGAAAGCACCTATATATGTTTTGTCCTTAATCTTTCTAAAATATTATCCTTTTTTAGTTTCAACCAATCACTATGTCATCATTCAGATATATATTTCCCAATCCTTACGTTGTTCTCCACATATATCATTCCCAAATCAATAACACTATTATCATTGTCATCCAAATCTAATTTTCAACTTGATTAGGGATATAATTTTGTTTATTTTTATTTTAATTATTTGTGCTTACTTGCTTTCTTTTATGTTAATTTGATTAATTTATGAGTTGGTCCTTGGGATATTTCATGGAAAGTATAACACAATGGTCTTCAATATCATGGTATATCCTACCATCTACATTCTTAGTTATTTTTTCTTATATATCACATAGCATATTGTTATCATGGTCTTCCATATCTTGGAGCATCCTCTTATGCGTTATAATAAATCAGGTTGCTATTATGTTGCATTCATCATTACACATTTCTTCTCATTAGCTACCACTCTTCTCATTTTGATCATCCCTCCATATCTTTCATCCCCACATGCCCTCTTGAGGAGGAATCCTCATACATCTACTCTTTTACTTCCTCTTCCACTTTATTTGAAAATCTATTGCTTGTTTTTGTAGCACCCTTTCATAGAGGGGTAAACATAGAGACCCAAATTTCATCACTTTCTATCATTCATTCATCCTAGTTAATTCACTATAACATCTCCACATTGATTAATTAATCACACCATATCATCATATTGTATTATTTAATTAAATATCATTAATTAGTTAGTTAATTATGTCTTAGTTAATTAAATAAATCTCATCTATATCCACTAACTTCACCTCACAATTAATTAATTTATTATTATTAATAATTAATTGATTAATTTCTAAATAAATACATGCACACATAATCAATTAATTATCCCCCAACATATCATTTTCAAAATTTAATTTCCTCCACACATTTAATCATGCAAGTTTTTAAGTCTCAATATTATGCTTGCATATTACTAAATATAATAAATCAAAGGTCATGCAAATGAGTTCTAAATAAAAATTAAAAAAACAACTAAAAGTTGCTCAATAAAGTGAATTAACCTCAATCATTATCTCCTCATTCTAAAACATTTAAATCTACCACTTCTTCCTCAATCTAGATATGAATAAATTTATAGGAAATTATTGACACGCTACAAAAATATTGCACAATCATTTGGCATCCACAATCCTTCATTGAAATGTGAACAAATCCTAATCTATGCTCTATCTAAGGTTTGTGTGTGTTTAGAATTTCTAAATTCATTGAGTAGGGTACTATATTGTTTATTTGTAGGGAATGATATGTCACCAAAATGCTTCTACACTAGAGAAGATATAGTGCATTATATTCTTGTAAAGATTTACTCTTGATTATTACATACTCTCTTTAGTGGTAGATTTTTTTAAAATGGTTTCTCCATGTATATTTAATGTCATATACGTTTTTAAATTTTAATTTTGAATTCAAGTACTTTTAGTTTAAATTTTATGTATTTTTTGTAATTAATGTTTCATATTGCACTATATGATCTATCATATCTCTAATTTTAATTTTTTTATATTTGTTTATTGATGTTATATTACAGATTTGATGGCTAGTTAGATGTATCATTTTATGATAATCAAATTTGTACACTGTGTTATATTCTCATTGTAAATTCTCGCTAAGTTTTCTCAAATTTTGGTATCAAAGTTACAATTGTGATTAAAGGACACCTTTCTAAAAGTGTTGCAAGATTTTTTTTTAGTATAATTATTTAATTTCATGGGTCTTTTAGATTTTCTTTTAATTATAACCATAGAATCTACTTCCTATACAAATAGTGAAAGATAAATGGCTCTAGGTATGAGTTATGAAAGTAGAATATGGAGGATCTCTCGAAAGAGAGGGACTAATGAAAATTTGTAGCAAAGGAAGGAATGTCTAATGAAGACTGAAAATTTTTGGACAAGAAAGCATGAGGAACCATTGAATTGTGTCTTGCAAATTATGTTCTCTTGAATATCTTAGAGGAGACCATCATATTTGCACTATGGAAGAGGATAGATGAAATTTAGAAAACTAAAAAAACATAAAAAAAATATATCACAAAAGGTAGTTGTATTCTTTAAAAATGAAGGAAGCTACTTTTTTGTAAAATATTTAAATAAATTCAACTTGATTTTGAGTCAACTAGCTTTAGTAGATATTAATCTTGAAAAATAAGATCAATGTATCTTATTGCTTTATTATTTTCTCAAATCTAGGGAAATTTTAATTGTTGTTATTAGTAGTAGTGTTATAGACATAAACATGGGCTTTCTTATTGCTACATTAATTTTAGAGGAAATAAGAAGAAAATTGATGGATGAAGGCTAAAAGAATGTCTTTCATATTTGAGGAAGGCCCAAGGATAAATGTGTGTCTACAAGGGATCAAAATAAATCTAAAGATAGGTCCAAGGAAAAAGGATGGTCCAAAAACTTGAGAAGAGAAAAGTGAAGTGTTGAAACTATAGAAAAAGAGGAGATATAATGATGAAACAAAGAAATAAAAAGAAATCCTATGATGATTCTTCCATAGAGAATTCTTATGATGATGATAATGATGAAATGTTAATTTATACTAACAGTAATAGTGATAATGATTGGATTATTGACTCAAGATGCTCCTACCGTATGAATCTCCCAAAGGACTAGTTCTCATCATACTAGTTTTGTGATGGAAGAGAAATTTTTCTTGGTGAAAATAATATTAATCAAATTTTTGGTAAGATAAATGTACACTTGCATTTTAATGATGGAAGAGTAAAGAATCTCAACAATATTTTGCACATTCCAAGACTTTGTGACAAATTTTCTTTTTATATGCAAGTTGAATGATTCTAGTGTGCACTTGATGTTTGACAAGTCTGGTTGTAGGTTGGTGAGAGGAAATTTAGGGATAGCTAAAGGCTCAATGTGTGAGAATTTATTTATGATTGATGTCTAAACATGTTGTAATTCTCAAATTGTAACTTTAAAATATAAAGATGCATGCAAATTTTTTTACCAAACTTTGGGCCACATGGCGAAAAGGGTCTTCAAACCATTATTAATTAAAATATGGCTAATAGTTTTATATTTACTCTAGTGAGAAATTTATTTTTTTGTGAGCATTTTATGTTTGTAAAACATGATATAATTTCATTTGTTTTTAGGAGTAATAGAGAAAAGAGATTATTAGAATATGTTCATTGAAATGTGTTTAGTCTAGTGGATGTTAGTTTAATATGCAAATCTCATTATTATGTTACATTCATTTGTGATTACTCTAGATACACCTAAGTTTTTTTATGTGTTCTAAATCTAACTTTGGCAGAGGAACAATCAAATAAGAAAATATAGATGTTGAGATTTGATAATTATAGTAAATACTACTCTAGAAAATTTGATGATTTATATAGACACGTAGGTATTGTTTGATAAAAATACTACTCATGTACCTCAATATAATGGGGTTGCATAGAGAATGAACCAAAAATTAATGGAAAAAGCTATAAGTATGATGGGTGGTATATAGTTGGATTGAAACTTTTAGGTAGAGGTTGTGAGTGTTGTTTGTTACTTAATTAACTAATATCCATGTCCAATTCTTGTAAATAATAAGTATTATAAAGTGTGGATAGGTAAGAAACCTTATGTTTTACATTTAAGGGTATTCAATGGTTGTGAGCCTTTTTTTCATGTGTTGAAAGAAAAATTATCTTACTTGGATCCAAATGTATGGAGATATATATTTGTTGGCTATGGTGAGAATATTAAAGGTTACAAGACATGTAATCCTCTAACCTAGAAAATGATTTATTATAAAGATAAAAAAATTAAGGAACTTAGATTATTTTTAGGTCCTATTAAGCCAAAGAAAAAGGAAGGAAATAAAATAATGCATTTTGAGACTAAGGACAAGGAGGAAGATGCAAATGTTGAAGAATAGAATGATGTATTAAAGGATGAAGAGGAATAAGAGTATTTAAGTAACATTTTTTAATAGGTTGAGAATGTAGATGAATAAGAAGAATCCCTTACTCCAATCTTGAGAAAATCCACATGACAACAAAACCCAATTGAAAGTTATAGACCACTAGATTTTTTTGTGTATTTTATTTGTTAAGTATTGATGATAAACTAAGATCTTCTAGGGAGTCTCTCTCTTTGGAGGATCATGATTCGATGATGGAGCTCATGTAGGAGGAAATGATGACTTTGGACATGTGTGAAACCTAGGATCTTATAATTTTTCTCGAGGGAAGAAATCTAATTGGTTGCAAGTGGGTGTATTAAAAGAAAACTAGAGAAAAAGGTTTGTTAGAGAGGTACAAAGATACACTAGTGGACAAGGGATGCTCCCAAATATAGAAAGTTTATTTTGGTGAAATTTTATCTCCTATTGCTAGATTATATTTCATTAAATTACTATTATCTATTGTTGTAACTTGTTTTTTTGAGATTAAAAAAATGGATGTTAAAACCACTTTCTTGGATGGGAATCTTGAAGAGGCAATCTACATTTGAAAGATAGATGTGTTATGTGAATTTTTCACCAAGAGAAGAGAAATATATAAATAACCCTTTGGAATTAAAAGGGAGATAGAAAATAAAGGATATTATGATCCTTTGGTTAAAAGAGAGATTAATAAAGAATATGTATTTAAACACCCTTTAAAAAAGAAGAATAATTATTTATTTAAATAGTTATTAAAAGGAAACCTTTTGTGAAGGGTGTGATGGTTTGGAAACCACCCCTTAAAAGGATATATAATGTTAAGGGGAAAAATAGGGTAGACCCAAATGCATGAACAAGAGGATCTACCACTTATTTTTCTAGGACCCTAAATGCCTAAAATTAAGTAAAATAAGATGCTAATAGCAATAAAAAATGCAACCTAATTATTATAGAAACTATGGGGGATGTTTTTAGAGCATAAAAAGTTATGTACTTGCCCAGAAAGTTGTTTTTGAGCTATGGAGGACTCATTCGGTTTTGGAAAACTGATTTCAGGATCCTATTCCTTGATTTATGCACTCTTGGATTCCCTATTGTCAGATTTTGGAATTATGTATTCAATTCCTTAGAGCTCTTTGTGTGATCTTGCACTTTGAATGACAACTCTTGCAACTTTGCAATTTTGACAATCTTGCTCCAAATCTTGCTCTTCAACCCGTAAATCTACAATAACACACTCAAGGGAAGAAAAAATTGTTTATTTGTTAGTGAATGGGGGTTTGCCTCAGTCAAAACCCTTTAAGGTAATTAAACCAAATGATGAAATAAAGTAATGAAGCATGAAATGAGAAAATATGCAAATTATGTCACCTTGGATGTTGTCTTGTGAAATAAATTTGCAAACTATCATGAAGTGGCCATGAAGAATATAGATCTAGGATCCTTGGAAATGATGTGAACAATGGTTGCAAGTATATCTTCAATGTTGCATCCACTTCTTTAGCTCAATGACATGAATGCATGCATCAAACCATTGAAATGATGATATGATCTTGAATTGTTGCAGTAAACACTTGAAATCTGCCTCGAAATGCCTTATGAATGCTCTTGAAATGATCTTGTGAACTCCAATTTGCTATATTGCTTGAGTGCTTGAAATTCTAGGATGAAACTAGGTGAATTAACCCCTTATTTATACTAAATTAGGAGATTAACCCTGAAATTCAAAGAACTAAGGCTAACACTAGATCTAGAAACAAAGATAATTAAATTCCTTCTAGAATGAAATTCAAAAAGGGGGGTCTCATTAAGGGAGGACTCATTCGCCATCTTGGGCGAATGGGTCCTGGCTAAGTTTTCAGGACCAAGCTTTAGGGGACTGAAAGAAGGCTAAAAGCCAATTCTAGATCAATTGAGAAAGGGGGGTCCTGTTAAGGGAGGACCCATTCACCATCAAGGGTGAATGGATCCTTGCTCAACTTACCAGAACCAAAATTTTCCCAATGAAATATTTTGTTATTTAAACTATGATTGTCGGGATAGATCTTCGAGATGTGTCAAAATTAAGGCCTAAATTTGAATAAAAAGGGGGTTAATAACTCCAATTAACCACAATTAATTAAGACCACCTAGATAAATTTGAAAGTGCCTTAAAAAAATTTACAACACTTAAACAAGGTACACATTATGTACATTTTTATTCAGAAAGGGGCCCATTAGGCTTAATTAAGTAGATACATCCTAGAAAAGTGTGAAAGTGTGTTACAAAACTTTACAACACCCTTGAAAAGGATCAATTAAGGCATGTTTTAGTCAAATAAAGGTCCTAGAATAGTGTGAATGTGTACAACACATTGCAACACCACTCCAAGACATCATTAGTTTAGTTTTAATGTCAATTATCAAACAAGCAAGGGAAAAGGCTATTTTTTTCCATTACTTTATTTTTCCCCCACTTTAGTGAGAGGATGACCCCATGTCAAAGTCACACTAAAGTAGACATCCAAGACACTTAAGTATCTAGCAATAACAAAGATACATGATCATACCCTATCAAAGGCCAAGAAAAATAAACAAAAAAAAAGGATCAAGCACAACTGATTCAACACAATGTGAGGCGGTGGTTGTTTGTCCATAACATACACTGCTCACTCTGGGGTAGTGAAACCTCAATTTTTCCACTAGGTGAGTTGTCCCAAAATATGTGTGCTCACTCTAGGGTAGTGGAAACTCAATCTGTCCACTAGGTGAGTTATCCCAATGAGGTGACAAATGAGATAATCATATTAGCCTCTCATACCATATCGAAGTTATCCTCCTGACAACTTCGATAAGGCACCACAATGAAAATGCTTTTGTAAATTCTTTTGTATATCATGTAAAAAAATTTGTTAAAGGGGATTTTTCTTTATTCATGTAACGATCTTCCTCTTAGGGAGCATTGTGCCTAATGTCTCAAAGAGAGGAAAAGTCAAAAGTTTCAGATCGTTGCCCATGGGATGCCTCATTGGCATCATTCCATGATAGTAGATCATACACTCTTGGATGGCATCAAACCCAATGACACCACCAAGAAGAGGATACATCACAAGAAGAAAGAAAAATCATGCCATGAAATTTTCCAAAAGATGTCATTGATGTATGCCCCCACTTTAAAGTGGTTGCTACACCATCACTGTGAGCAATTGCTTTAAAGTAACCAATTTTTTTTATCCTAAGACATTAGAGATTTCCTCGGAAAACCCTATGCCAAGTCATATGTTTCTGAAATAAGCTGCGTCATGAAATAGGAAGGAAGGGTTGCTACCAAAAATACATAAGGGATCTATGGATTTGGGGTTAGTATGTTTGTGCTACAATGTTGTCATAGAGCATAGAACTGTCATCATTACCAAAATACTCACAGAACTGGAAGAATGACACAAAGAGAGAAAAAACAAAGAAAAACCTTTCAGGTCAACATGGAAGAAACATGAATGTCTCGATGCCTTGTGTCATCCCCAAAAGGAAAACACAAGAAAAATGAAAAAAGATAAAGACAAAGCTTTTGGGTAAACATGGAAGAGACATGAATGTATCGATGCCTTATGTCATCCCCAAAAGGAAAACACAAGACAAATAAAAAAGATAATTACGACATAGAGAAGAATGAAGGTACATATAGAAGAATGCACAAAAGAGAGAGGAATATCAAATGAAACATCACGTGGGATCACATTACACACATGCAATCACATAAAGAAAAATAAAAAAAGAAAAATAATAGTAAGGCACAGGCGAGTCAAACTAAAGTAGGTCGTCTGCCTCCCAATCTCGGTTGGTATAAACGGAAGGGGGGAAACTAGCCAAAGGAACAACATCAAGTGTCGAACTAGGACACACACCAAGTTCAACACTCTTTTTAGGAGATTTTTCATTTAAGCTCATGGAAGAAGCAAACAATATTTCAACTCATCATGAACTTGTTCATCAATTTTTGCAATGTTAATGTCATCATCTAAGTTAATCACAATAGGAGGTCAAATAAAAATGTCCATGCAATGTTCTTGTTTATGTTGTGGCGAGGGTTGAGAGTCATCATGCATTGCTTCAAGTAGGTTTGGATTTTTATTATTGTTGTTTTCTTGAGTTTGCAATCTATGAGCAATAGCACAACGTCTACATCTACGCTCTCTAGCACATCAATTTCATTTTAGTTTATTGTCAATTTTATTTTGTGTAAGAGCAGGTTTTTCAATCAAAGGTTCCTTCTCTTCCTTGGGAGGACTAGAAGAAACAACAGGAGGTTGCGCAACCACTTTCTCTTTGACTTTGTAAACTTTTTTGACTCTAGGAGGGACAACGGGATGGTTTATACTATCTCATGGTCTCTTGTGTGAAATTGCAGGAGGTTGTTCTATAGATTCTTCTTGTATGGTTGGAAGTGCTTTTGGTTCAATCATTATCTCATCAAGGATGGTCATAGGTTGAAGAATGTTGTGAAGGGATAGTTCCTCTATTTTATTTTCCTTGAATTTGATATGATTTGAAAAAGAAATCTTCATGAGGCTTGATAGGTTCCATAGGCTTGGGCCAAAAGTAATCTAGTGAAAAATTCCCTTTTGTCGAGGCATGATGCAATCTGCTATGATGCACAATGAAGATGTCATTTCCAAATTGAAACTTTAGAAATTTATGCACAACTAAAGGGATGAAATTCATGGAGCGAAGCCATGGATAGCCTAGCTTCAAACAAAATTGGTCCAATTGTGGGATGATTAAGAATGAGACTATTAATGTTTTGGGTCCCACTTTTAAAGGGAGATCTATCGAGCCTATCGTAGGACAAGTAAATCTGTTGTGTCTTGATCCATGCTTTCAGGTTATCACATATATCTTGATATAGCTCATCCACATATAATAAGTATTTTGTGATCACATTCTCTCCACAAACAAGATCCATCAATATCCCATTAGTGGGCTTATTATTGATTCAACCAACTATTTAAAGAGGACCATCAGGTGCACGTTTAGGTATGTCATTTTGTGAGAAAGCAATGTCAAGAGGTTGTCTAGTCAAGCCCTTACGTGGTGTAGCTTCAATAAATTCTATCACGTTCTCTGTGGGAGGGAATTGCATATGATCATGATCCATGTTAACATTATTCTTAGTTTCAGTAGGAGGATTGATTGTGGCATGTATGTTGCTATTGTCTTGTTTGTTCAAGTACTCATAAAGGAAGTAACTAAGGCTATAGATGATTTGTGTTTCATTTCGAGTTTTAAGCACTTTCCTTAGATTTTTGTATGATAGGAACCAAGCTAATTTCAATGCATACACTAAGGATATGGGCTTGTAAGTTTTCTATTTGTTCATCTAGCTTGTCAATAACATCATGCACATTGATTATAGAAGGTGAAGTCATGGGAAATGAATTATGCAAATTATGAGCCATGGAGGGTTGATTCTCAATACTATTAGAAATAGAGTTAGGAAACCAAAGATTCATGGTGAGTGAGATATTACGGGATGGAATAAGCCTTGAACTTCTTCATATAATAGTATTGCGAATATGACACCAAGTTGTAAAGCTCATGCAAGTTTTACAAACCTAGTGTGCAAACTTTAGAATAGCAAAGGGACAAAACAATAACCTAGAATGAAATGCAATTTTTAGAATCTAAGCAATGCAATTTACTGATTAAACAATGCAATAAGCTGAAAATGAAATGTTTTGATGCTATTTTGAACTTTTAACAATACACTAAAATGAAGCAATTTAAGCTAAATGCAATGAAATTGATGAAATAACAATTCAAGAAACTGAAATAGCAAGATAACAATATTAAACAAAAGCTAAAAACTGATATTTTAATGTCTTTAAAATGTATATCTATAGCTAATAGGTACTCATTCACCAATAAGGGCGAATGGGTCCTAGTTAAGTGTTTTTGGGATTTTTCTGTGGATTTTAGAGTGAATTTTGATGTTTTTCAGTTGCCAAAAGGTTCAGATCAGACCTAACTAGAGACTTATTCATCAATAAAGGTGAATGGGTCCTAGTTAGGTATTTTTAAACTATTTTTTAATGATTTGCAAGCTCTCAGTTATGCCTTTCAGTTCCAGGTTTGAAATAGTGAAATGTAACTTCAGATTTTCCAAAAATTCGATGCAAAAATGCAATGAAAAGATGAAATGCAACACCTAGTTTGAAATGCAATTGTGTTTTGATTTTCAAATGCAATTGAATGAGATCTAAATGAGATGAAAAATGACTAATTTGTTTTTATAATTTTTAGATTTAAGAAGTGCAAAACAATGCAAATCTAAACCCTATATGATATGCAAGATTTCAATGCAAAAGAAGAAACCTTGAATGATGTCTTAATTCAATGCAAACCTCAATGAAATGAATGCAAGATTTTAACTTAAGATGAAATGAGATAATCCAAAAATTAGAAAATTACAATGTTGAATATGTCAGGTTCACCAATAAATGTTCAGGGGAAAAATAGGGTAGACCCAAATGCATGAACAAGAGGATCTACCACTTATTTTTCTACGACCCTAAACACCTAAAATTAAGTAAAATAAGATGCTAATAACAATAATAAATGCAACCTAACTATTATAGCAAATATGGGGGATGCTTTTAGAGCATAAAAAGTTGTGTACCTAGCCAAAAAGTTGTTTTTGAGCTATGGAGGACTCATTCGCCTTCAGTGGTGAATGGGTTCTTTTAGGGTTTTGAAAAACTAATTTCAGGATCTTGTTCCTTGATTTCTGCACTCTTAAATTCCCTATTATCAGCTTCTGGAAGTTTGTATTCAATTCTATAGAGCTCTTTCTGTGATCTTGCACTTTAGATGACAATTTTTGCAACTTTGACAATCTTGCTCCAAATCTTGCTCTTCAACCTGTAAATCTACAATCACACACTCGAGGGAAAAAAAACTTGTTGATTTTTTAGTGAATGGGGGTTTGCCTCATTCAAACCCCTTGTAGGTAATTAAACCAAATGATGAAATAAAGTAATGAAGCATGAAATGTGAAATATGAAAATGATGTCACCTTGGATGTTGTCTTGTGAAATAAATCTACAAACTATCATGAAGTGGCCATGAAGAATGTAGATCTAGGATCCTTGGAAATGATGTGAACAATGGTTGCAAGTAGATCTTCAATGTTACATCCACTTCTTTAGCTCAAAAACATGAATGCATGCATCAAACCCTTGAAATGATGATATGATCTTGAATTGCTTCAATAAATAAATGCATGCATCAAACCCTTGAAATGATGATATGATCTTGAATTGCTTCAATAAACACTTTAAATATGCCTTGAAATGCCTTATGAATGCTCTTGAAATTCTCTTGTGAACTCCAATTTTCTATATTTCTTGAGTGCTTGAAAACCTAGGATGAAACTAGGTGAATCAACCCCTTTTTTATATTAAATTAGGAGATTAACCTCAAAATTCAAAGAACTAAGGCCGACACTAGATCTGGAAAGAAAGATAATTAAATTCCCACTAGAATGAAATTCAAAAAGGGGGCTCTCATTATGGGAGGATCCATTCGCCATCTTGGGTGAATGGGTCCTGGCTAAGTTTCTGGGACCAAGCTTTGGGGGACTGAAAGAAGGCTAAAAACCCATTCTAGATCAACTGACAATGGGGGGTCTTGTTAAGGGAGGACCCATTCGCCATCAGGGGAAAATGGGTCCTCGCTCAACTTACCAGGACCAAACTTGCCCCAATGAAATATTTTGTTATTTAAACTATGATTGTTGAGATAGATATTTGGGAAGTGTCAAAATTAAGGCCTAAATTTGAATAAAAAAGGGGTTAATAACTCCAATTAACCACAATTAATTAAGACTACCTAGATAAATGTGAAATTTTCTTAAAACATTTTACAAAACTTAAACAAGGTACACATTATGTATATTTTTATTCAAAAAGGGGCCCATTAGGCTTAATTAAGCAGATACATCCTAGAAAAGTGTGAAAGTGTGTTACAACACTTTACAACACCCTTGCAAAGGATCAATTAAGGCATGTTTTAGTCAAATAAAGGTCCTAGAATAGTGTGAATGTGTACAACACATTGCAACACCACTCCAAGACATCATTAGTTTAGTTTTAATGTCAATTATCAAACAAGCAACGAAAAAGGCTACTTTTTCCGTTACTACATATAAATCATTCATGTGAGACATGGAAAAGACATTCAAGGATGGAGAACATTGAAGGAGAAGAGAAAAGAAAAGAGGAACTAAAAGGGCACAAAGGAGTGAAGGTTAGGGTCTAGGTGGGCATTTAAACATTTGTAGAAGGGGCACACAACATGTGTCCAACTTGGGGTACATCATACACCCTAGAGTGTCCTAGCCAGGGCTGATTTTATGCCATGAAGGCAGGTTGGTTCTATGCAAGAACTAGCTCCTCTGGGGATGTTTGTGTCGGGAAACAGCCTAAGTCCATAACCATTCCTCTAAGTGCCAGATAGTAGCCTTTCCTTGACTTTAAGATAAGTATTGAGAACCATTGATTTGATAATATTGGGAATATTGTCTTATATGATTTGGTGTTATTATGAGTAGTCTATGTTGAGGTGTTATTTCATTTATTATATTGATTATTCAATTGTCATATGTTTGTAGCTTACATTAATTATTCACATTTATTTTGATAATATTGCACATTATAAATTATAGTAACTCTAATATTTGTTATATTAAACCAGTTGCTATTACTTAAGTAACCAATGGAGAAAGGTAGCATTACATTTGGTATCAAGGCCTAAAAGAACCTAGTGGATATCTTGTCTTAAAAGAATATTATTTCATTCCAATCATCTTATTTTAACAATAGTAACATTACATAGAAGATAAATTCCCTTATAAATCTATATATTTTCTTGGCAAAAAAACACATAATCCCTAGAAAATAAAATGAGTTTTCAAATTTCAAACTCATATGCACAATTTATATGTTTGAAAACTCAATAGACTGATAGTTGATAGCATAGTTAGAAGGAAATTATAAAGGCCATGTGAGGCATCTTACTTGTAGACACTGAAAAAATGTCCTAGGCTTGCTAACACCATTTTTCCATTGTCCAGGGTCATATTTATGCTATTAATTAAATAATTCTTAATTATTTAATTAATTAATTTCTCCATTAATCTTGATTAATTAAATAAATTATATTTATTCAATTACATCACTAATGTCTTTCCTCTATAATTAAATAAATTTTATTTTCTTAATTATTTCTACTTTCAACTATAATTAAATAATTATATTAATTATTTAATTAAATTCACTGTTAGCTTTTTTGTCACAAATTAATTAAATCTTATTTAATTAACGACTTGCCTTTTTTCTCACCTTTTTGAATTAAATTTCTATTTAATCAAAAAGATAACTTATTTTTTCCTTTTGCATTTAAATAATGTTTCCATTATTTCAAAATGCATTTTCCTCTTTGAACTAATTGATTTTGTCAAAAAATCGTTCAATTTCCTCATTCTCCTTCACTTTCAATCTTATCTTATCTCATCTCGTTCAAGGCCATTGATCGAAATAAAAATCAATTGATCTCATCCATCCATTTTCCATCTGGCTCTCTATAAATAGTGTTGTCACTATCATTTTGATCCATCTAGGATATATATGCTATTGTGCTGTTGAGAAAACTCCGATATTTTACTAGGCATAGACATAGAATTTTAATTGCACTTATAATTTGAGGGCATTAGTTACTTAGAAGCGAAATGGAGGAGGATAATAGAGGCGATTCAATGGAAGCATGAAGACTTGGGTAATAACATTTAAGTATTTTACGTTTTATGCTTTCTTTTGTGCTCTATTACCTGATTAGGATCTTTAAAATTTAAGTTTAATGATTTGCAATCTCTAATCCTAGTTTAATTTCTTGATCACATTACTATTATTCACATACAAGACATTCACATTATTATGAATTGTAACAATTTTTTTTAAGGATGTTAGTAGTACATAAGATTCATAAGAGATCAAGTCAAAAATTTATTAAAATCCACTAAAAGAATGCCACCAATACATTATATTCTTGCTCACAAATATATATCTGTTAACATACTTGTAAAAAATTTAATCACCTACCTCTCGAAAGTAAACACCTTTTATAATTAAAAGTCTACTTGATAAATCCATTATGTGCATTCCTGCAAATCCTTTAATGATGTTGTAGAGGCACAATTTTTTTGGCATATCATATTGTAGAAAATTATCCATCAAAATAGCAATGAAGAAGTACAAGATCTCCACATTCATTATATTCAAAGTGCTGAATAGTGAAATCAACAAAAAGTTAGAATGATAGATAAAAAGAAGTTGAAGAGAGTGAAGAGAACAGAGAAGAAAGAAAAAACATACTCACCTTCACCTACTTCTTATAACTAACCTCTTCCTCTAAAACACATTCACCACCTTCACCATTGTGAGAAATATATAGAAAGAGAAGCAACATCAAAGAGGTTAAAATTAACTATTGGGAAATCTTAGTGTTTTGCTATAAATCCGACGAAAACCCAAGAGTACATAGAAAGAGTTGAAGCAACCGACCAACTTCTAAGGAAGGGTTACCAAAAAGTTGCTGACCCAAAGAAGCATAAAAGTATAAAGATGATTTATCAACCAAAGAATAACATAACCCTCTAATGTTAGAGGTAGATTTTTCAAAAGGAAGAAGAGGAATTCTAATTAATTACAACTAGGAAATTGATGTAAAGTCTCCCATTGTGGGAATGTTGTTACAATGTTCATTTCTAGATTATCCCTTCAAAATTGTTTTTCCATTCATGTTGTAAGAAGTACATAGCTTATCTTAGTGAAGACAAGGTGGTTTCTTCACCATTAATCTACAATTATGACAGGGTTAAATGATGGCTACCAAATAGGTCAAGGATCCATGCAGCCTTCAAAAAAAAAATTCACCTCTCTCAATGATTTAGATTTTCCCTTGGTATGTATTAATTATTATAAGGTGTATAACCTTCCTAGCTCCGTGCTGACCTTGTCTTCTTCATCTATACTCAAATCCAATATCTTGGGCATTGATAGAAGCCACAAAGTAGAGACTTCTCTTCATCATTGCTCTAGATACATCAATATTAGTCTCTTCCCAATATTGTTTTAAGCATATGGATGGTGATCCATTGCGAGTGCCTCCATTCTATTTTAAATCCATCCTTTTTGTTATAGTGATATTTCTTATTCTAGTTTAGATATAAGAGGGAATAATATTTTTTCCACAATCAATCTTTGACCATAGATCCAATTTTAGCATGATTACGGCCTTAGACTAAACTTGAATCTCACATGTTACTTAATGCACTACAACATGAGTTTTTACTATATAATCACAACACTCATGACAATTCCTTCTACTAAAAGAGGGGTAAAAATTTATTCAATCCAAAAAGAGCAGTACAAAGCAAGGGAATTACACATCCCTACCAATCTCCACTAATTGGTCCAACTTTTGTGACAAATCCGAGGGTAATTGACCCATGTCCACAATATTCCAATCATGCAAATGATCAGAAGCCCATTTAGCTAAAGAATCTGCAACCCCATTCCATTCACGCAGAATATGACATAAAGAAACAAAATCTAAGGAAGCACATAGATTAAGAATCTATTTTATAATAACAACCAACTGCCAACTAGCATCCTCTAATTGTTTCCTTTGTAGAAAAGTCACTACCACTTGGGAATCTGATTCACAAATGATCCGTCTCCACCCAAGAGAACAACCATGCTCCATAGCACACAAAATGGAAAGAGCCTCCATCACATTGTTAGTATACCAACCCTTATAAACAAAAAAGATAAACTCAACAGTCCCAAAACTAGTCCTCCCAACACCTCCAATACTAGCATGGTCGAGATTTCCACGAGAAGAACCATCC
>VDFB02259655.1:0-39092 GCA_007258455.2 Sequoia sempervirens | reverse complement strand
CTTCACTCTCTGATGTCAAATTACAACACCATACACAATGATAAACCTTGTACAGAAAATTCAAGTTACAATGCTCTCAGAATTGAATTCACACTGATTACTCAGTTGTTCATCGAACTATTCATCCCACTGATCGTCCAACCAAACATCATCATCGATCTCAAAGTATATCTAGGTCTATTGAACTTCCTCACAGGAATGGCCATAACAATTCAACTGCTAGCGGTTCCCATTCTGCTCCCTAATTGGTCGAAGACACACCACAGAGGATAGTCTTCCAATCGGTCAAGGCGTTCAACCTGTATTTGCATGTCGGTGAGACACTGATCGTGTCTCCCTAATGCCACAAGACTTGATTTTCATTATCGCCAAGAGTCATGACCATTAGCAAGACGTTATACCAAACGCAAATCCATATTATGAAGCTCTATCAGAAAGATTTCTCCTATCGCCAAGAGTCTCATAGATCTTTATGTCATATGGATATCCATCGAGCAAAGCAATCAGTGAGACAAACCATATCGCTAAGATGTCATACTGATGACCATCACATGTAGGGCTATTCGGCAAGACTATCGCTATTCGGTGAGAGGTCATACTGATGTTCAAAAGTCACATAGACATCAACACTCCCATCGGCAAGACTATTGCTATTCAACGAGAGACATAATGAGCCCTCAAGTCATGCCAACAAAAAACTACACCATCGGCGAGACAAACCTCCATCGCTAAGAGATATTACCGAAGCCTTCATGTTACTCCGATGACTCCAAGTGTAAAACCATTTGGGGAGACATCTCTTGTCGGTAAGACTTCATACTGAATGTTCATATCTTTCCCCAATAACTATTGTCACCACAATTCTCCCCAACAACCACTATGAACCACAGTTGGCGAGACCAACCCACTCAGCAGAGGGTTACAACAAACACAACGAGTCACAGCGATAGCACCAGTTGGCAAGATAGCAACAAGGTCTCGGTGACCTGAACATTCCACAAGGTTGCACAACTACTAGTCGGCCAGACAATAAGGATGTCACACCGACTTGGCTCTTTCAGAGGTTTCATCCTGTAAGATTGAGTCACACAATTCCAACAACGAGTTTACATGCTTCAAGAAAAAGTACCATATCCCATGTGTCATTTTTATTTAATTCAACCATATCTTCTTCCATGGCTTTTATCTAGGAATGTGAATCACTTATACCTATTGCCTCCTTTACAATCCTTGGTTTATTAGTGTTATAAATCAAAGAAAAAATAAAAGTAGAATCAAGCAGTGAATACCCAAACCTATCAAGTTATTGCCTAATCCACATGGACCTCCTCAAAGGTTGAGGTTAAGGTTCTTCTTCTTATTATTTTGAAAATTTAGAGCTATTAGAGTTATCCTCATCATTAGGTACAATAGGTGTTCTTAGTTCATATTTCATCAAGGTGAGAATAACATGAACATCATTTTATTTCTCTTCTTTCTTTGGCTGCAAAACAATAGAGAAAGGCTTTTCCTCTTTAAAAATAATACTTCTATTGTAGATAGCCTTATTGGCCAGTGAATCCTAAAGTTTCTACCCTTTAACATCGATTCTATAACAAATGAAGATACACTTAATTGCTTTGTTCTCCCATCTTTGACCTCTTCTAATTCATCACAGGTGCATATGCCTCACAACCAAATAATCTAAGAAGCCTCAATGAGGGCTTCTTGCTCAACCACACCTCCACATGTGTCTTCTCAACAAGCATTGATGTAGGTGATCTATTAACCAAATAGTAGGCAGATGCAACAAATTCAACCTAATTTTTTTTCAATACCAACTCCACCGAACCTACTCCTAGTCCTTTCCATTAACATCTTATTCATCCTCTCCACAACTTCACTCTATTGATGGGTGTATGGATTTTTCTTATTCCTCTCATTCCCATGCTTATTACAAAACTTTTTGAATTCTACTTAACAAAACTCACCTCTATTGTTAATCCTCAAAAAATTAATGTTTTTTCTAGTTTTTTTTTTTTTATGAAGGCTTTAAACTCCTTAAACTGACTAAAGACTTTTGATTTTATTCTAATAAAATAAATAAGTCCTACTATGGTCATCAATAGATATACAAAATACACAAATCTAGAAATCAAAGGAACATTAACAGGATGAAACACACCATAATGAATCAATTCCAACACCTCAGAAGGTTTGTGAGAACTAGAATAAAACTTAACACATTTTTTCTTTCTATAAACATAATGTTCATAAAAATAAAACTCAAGATTGCAATCATCAAGTCCCTCTATGAGGATTTTAATTTTTAGGGCTCTAAAATCCTTTTGACCAATATGACCAAGTCTCTAGTACCAGAAAATTGTCTTCTTTGTTGGATGTTTCATCTCCGAAGAATGAGCACCCTTAGGTACCTAGAAAGCACAATCGTCAAAAGTACACAAACAAATTCTTCACTTTTGGTTCCAATGGTGATGATAAATTTTGTGAAGCTCTTTTCTTTGACTTGTAAGGAGAATTATTACATTGAATAGGTCATACATCTAGCTTAAACAAAGTGCCTACCTAAGCACCCTTAGCAAACACCATAACTCCTCTCATCATCTTGCATCCTCCATTCAAGAAAAAAACATGCACACCCACATCATTCAACTTTCTTACAAAAAGAAGGTTATGTGCCAAACTAGGATATGTAGCACACCATTGATCCTATTCACTCTTCCATTTAGGAATTACATCTCAACTCTTACATAACCAACAATACTTAGATTAGAGTCATCAACTAGGTAGATATATTCATCATAAAATTCTTCATACTTTGAGAACCTACCCCTATGAGACGTCATGTGAAAAGATGCACTAGAATCTATCATCCACACATCTTTAGATGCATGCATTATGAAGGTTGTGAAAAAAGCATCTACATCATCCCAAGAGGATTAATCATAGTAAGAATCATAGAATTTCTGTTTTTTTTTCTTCTCTTCCTTGCACTCTTTGTGGAAATGACCATATTTTTTGTAGTTCCAAGACTTTTCCTTGGAATTTATAGAAGACTTAGATCTCCCATGGAATTTGGAATTAGATCTCTCTTTCTTCTCGTCTTTCTTCCTTTCTTTCTCTTCTAATCTACCTCAAATTGCAAGAGCCTCCTTAGCCATATTGGAAGTTTTCCTTTGCATCTTTTTAGATAAAAATGATGCAACCACCTCATCCATCTTGAACTTGGTGGTGGTACTCCTAATCACCATCACAAGGTGGTCCCATGAGTCCAACAATGAACAATGAAATGTCATGCAATGGTCCTCCTTCATTTTCACACCAACAAAGCTCAATTGGGTGAAAAGAATATTGAATGCATTCAAGTGATAATCCATTCCTTTTCCTTCCATAATCAAAGAGTAAAACTCCTTTCTTAGGAATAAAATATTTACTAGGGATTTATCTTGATAAATTTCACCAAGATTTTTCCACCTTGTTTAGGGTTAATCTCTTCATGAACATTCAACAAAACAAAGTCTACCAAATAGATCCTTATAAAACCCTTGGCTTTATGATCCATCAACTCCCAATTTTCTTGAGTCATGTTGGTGAGTTTAGTACCAGATATTGCAACCCACACATCTCAAGATGTCCATTTTAAGCTTTCACAGTTCAAAATTTCCACCTTTAAACTTCTCCATCTCAATCCTATTGGCAACACAAGGGTAGGCAACTGAGAGGGGGGGGTGAATCAGTTATCTTTGATATTTAAAACTTATTCAACTTATTAACCTTATTCTTAGATATGAATATTAACCATGAAAGCTAAATCATTAACACATCAGAAACACACATAACACCAAGATTTTTTACATGGAAACCCTGTTAGGGGAAAAACCACAATGGAGGTCAGTCCACAAGATTATACCCTGTTCAAAGTATAAAGAAATGAAATATGGGGAATGCACATGCATTCAGGCACACTGCCTAGAGCTCACTACTCAATTACAACAAGGCTAACTGCCCAAAGGAAGACACACTGTCTTACAAAAAGAATCGGATTACATCCAAAAGGATTTGAACTAATAAAATAGCATTTACTAATGCTTGATCATAGTTTCAGTTAAGCACAAGAACATTTCTTCACTCTTCTTCACACTATGCTCTTCCTTCAAATGATTAGGACTTTATTTGCACATAAACACACACTCAACATCCACTCACATCCACTCACAGACTTCAATTTGAATAAACCATCGCTTATATATATCCGCAACAAGAGATTTCATCCCTACATGTCGGCTTCAACAAAATAATAGAATGAATATAAAATATCGGCCCAAAACACTAAAGATTATTAATTTGAATCAACCAAGGTTGACCACAACTTAGTGAAGACCCAAATCAACATCTTCAACATGAAAACACTTCAATTAATTACTCCTTGAAGATCCAAAACATGCTACAAGCACCATGTCGGCCAAGAACAAGAAAAACATGAACATGCAAGATAAAATCACCAACCACAAGCACAATGATCAATGCAGACATGCAGCAAAGATAGAGCACAATTTAGAAACATCCACAAACATCAAAAATCACCAGAGAAGTATCCACAACAACTAAACTAACTAAAATTGCATCATCTTCAATCAATAACACCAACTGAAGCAAAAAAAAACTGTCAGAATATAAATTTTCATAACTCAATCAAATCTTCACACGGATCTATGAAAATTGACATGGATAAACTAGATATACTTAGCAACAAACCCTTTATTCCACAACCTTTTATCATCAACGTACAAAACTTACTGGCATATTGAACTTCACTTCACCACTAACAACCTGCAACTCATTCCATTACAATTTTCTCAATATCCTCGACATATACATCTTCTAATGAATTAATGCTAATAGTGTTGACATCAATGACAACCACATATCAGCAACACAACCACAACATCCAAAAATCTCCCCCTTTGGCATTAATGGCAACACATGATGTGAAAAACACCATCAACACAACTAACTCTTTATACTTACTCCCCCTTAGGTTCTGACTCATTTTTTTCTCAACTCTTTCTCATGATCTTCTTTCCCACAAGGCTTCTTTTCCACCAGAAAGTTTTTCACATGATCTTATCCTCCTTTGACATCAATGAAAAAGATCTCTAAGCTCCACAAAAACTCTTAACCACATATCTGAGCATTTGAACATCTGACTACTCCCCCTGAGTAGCAGCCACCACAACATCAATCTGGATCAAGATATAACTATGAAATACATGGAATAATGCAATGCAATGCATCCTTAGTTATGATTAGGAGGGGTAATCACACCTAACTTCCCTTTGAGATACTCAAAAGTATCCTTAGGCAACGACTTGGTAAAGATGTCTACAATTTGCTCCTTAGTAGGCACATACTCCAATCTGACTTCCTTTTCACTCACCTTTTCTCTCAAAAAGTGAAACTTAATAGATATATGCTTTGTCTTTGAATGCATCACTGGATTCTTATAAATGTTAATAGCACTTGAATTATCATAGAATATAGCAATAGGCTCATTATAAAAAACTCTAATATCCTTCAACATCTACTTCATCCACATGACTTGAGTACAATTGTTAGAAATAGCAATGTATTCGGCCTCTGAAGTAGATAAGGAAATGGCATTTTTCTTCTTACTTAACCATGAAATATGCTCCACCACTAGTAATTTTCCTATCATTTACATCTCCTACCCAATCAACATCAGTAAAGACACTTAAAGTAAGATCATCATCTTTAGGATACCACAGGCCAAATTCAACTGTTCCCTTCAAATATCTGAAAAACTTCTCTTCACACTAGTAGGCTAAGTCTTTTAAATCAAGCAATATTCTTCTGCAATCTTTCTTGTAGTTTGGACACCTTTTTTCTTATCACCTATAATCTGATCTTCTAAATGATTCAATCTTACATACCTTAGGTTCTTCTTAGGAGTTCTTCAACTTTAGGCTCTTGTGTTCTCTCTTATGCAATTTCATTAGTTTCTTCTTCCTCTTGATTTTCCTAATTCACCAAAATGATTTGCACTTGATTTTTTGTATGAACTTTCTTTCCTTTGTTTGTACTATCATCCTTACATTAGATTCATATCCACAGGTTTTGGATGGTATACCTAAGTCTTCATCAACCTTGACATTTTCACTTTCAACCATTTTCCTCAATATTTTATTGTAACACCGATAGGCCTTGCTTTTAGTAGAATAACCCAGAAAGATACTTTCATCACTCCTAACATCAAACTTTCCTATATCTTCATCTCTCTTAATATAACATTTGCTTCTGAATATCTTGAAATATTTAACAGTAGGATTTTGACCAGTCCATAGCTCAAAAGGGGTCTTACTAGTATCACCTTTTATTTGTACCTGGTTGAGTGTGTACACAGTAGTACTCACAACTTCTCTCAAGTAGATATGAGGGACATTTCCTTCCAACATCATAGTTCTATCAACATCTTCAATTGTTTTGTTCTTTCTTTCCAAAACTCCATTTTGCTAAGGGGTTTGTGGTGCAAATAATTGTCTCTTTATTCCATGTTCTTCACAAAAAGAATTAAATTCACTGGAAGCGAATTCACCACGTCTATCTGATCTCAAACATTTAATCTTCATACTTGTCTCTGTCTCAACCATAGCCTTAAATATCTTGAACTTTTCTAGTGCTTCATATTTCTCCCTTAAGAAAGCAACCCACACCATTTTAGAATAATCATCAATAAGGAGCATGAAATACCTTTAACCTTGTAAAATTTTTACCTTAGAGGGACCACATAGATCAGTATGCACAAGCTCCAAAAATTCATTTGAACAATGTTGTTTGCTTCGAAATGAAATTCTAGTTTGTTTTCCTAACTGACATTCCTTGCATATGGAATTAGTAGGTTTCACCAACTTAGGTAGATCTCTCACAGCCTTAGTAGAACTTATCTTGACACTATTATCAAAGTTAACATGACAAATTCTCCTATGCCATAACTAACTTTCATCAACTTGAGCAATCAAACACCCTTTACTAGCAGCACTCAAGTGAAAGATATTACCTTTTTTTGTACCTGATGCAATTACATTTTTGGAACTCAATACTTTGCACTTTCCATGAGCTGAATATTGTATCCCTTATCAACCATCTAACCAACACTTAAAATATTATGCTTCAAGCCTTGCACATACAGGACATCATCAGTATTATGCTTACCATCAAGAGAAATGCATCCTCTTCCATGGATCACACCAGCTCTATTATCACCAAATCTCACAACACCACCATCATACCTTTCCAAGCTTACAAACTTACTTTTATCTACTAACATATGATGTGAACATCCATTGTCAATCACCCATTCATCCTTCTCTTCAACTTGAGCAGCTAGGGCTTTCTCCACATTTGTACAACTAGAAGATTTAGTAGATACAATATTATTTTCCTTGATAGCAATAAATACCCATTCATTATCACTTCTATTTCCTTTATTAGATTCATCATTTGTCACACCTTCATCAACAACATAGTAACACTTCTTTTGAAATCTAGGCTTGTTATGTCTTGGTTTAGGAGCTCTTTCCAAACACCTTGATGCAAAATGACTATCTTATTGAAATAAAAACATTTAAGAGGAAATTTTCCTTCATACTTACCTTTTCCTCTTGGTACTCTTTTGACAATAAGTGGTTCCAACTATTCCAACTCTCTTTCTTCTTCTTCTTCAATCTGTCTGATTCCATCCTCATACTCGAATGTCTTTCTAGATGAACTCTCACCTGGATCATATCTATATCTATCTCTTCCAGAAGTAGTAGCCTTAAATGAAAATTCAACCTTAGGAAGAGCATCACCAAATTCCCTCAACTCAAAAGTAGTAAGCTTACCAACCAACATATCTCTAGTTACATTTGTTATAGTCCGGAGCTCTTCAATAGCACTACCTTTGACTTTG
This sequence comes from Sequoia sempervirens, assembly GCA_007258455.2. Taxonomy (NCBI): domain Eukaryota; kingdom Viridiplantae; phylum Streptophyta; class Pinopsida; order Cupressales; family Cupressaceae; genus Sequoia; species Sequoia sempervirens. The sequence continues at coordinate 31,123 of VDFB02259655.1, read as the reverse complement.
TAAGAATCAGGAAAGGATCTAAGCACTTTAGCAACAATCTTTGATTTTTCTATCTGTCCACCAGCACATCTGATTCCACACACAAGTTCATTCACTCTTTGCATGAAAGTATTAATGTGCTCATCATCACCCATTCTCAACTTTTCATGTTTCCCTTTCAAACTCTACAACTTAGCAATCTTCACATTAGCATCACCTTGATACAAGGTTTCCAACTTTTTCTAGATCTCTTAAGAAATCTTCAAATCCATAACATTTTTCATCTCAGAATCAGTCAAAGCACTCAACAAGACTTCCTTAGCCTAGATATTATACTCAACATCTCTAATCTCAACAATAGTAGTAGGACCATACTGAGGTATAACATACCTATTACTTGTATTTCTCCAGTAGGGTTCACCAATACATCTCAGATGGCACTCCATTCGATTCTTCCACAAAGAGTAATTTGTTCCATCAAATCTAGGATTATCCTTCTTGTATGTCACCATCCCAGATCACCTCAAGTTTTTAAACTTTGTCCTAGGAACCTACTCTGATACCAATTGTTGACAACACAAGGGCAGACAACTGAGAGGGGGGGTGAATCAGTTGTCCCAAATATTTAAAACATATTCAACTTATTAACCTTATTCTCATATCTGAATATTAACCATGAAAGCATAAATCATTAACACATCATAAACACACATAACACCAAGATTTTTTATGTGGAAACCTATTAGGGAAAAAACCACAATGGAGGTCATTCCACAAGATTATGCCCTATTAAAAGTATAAAGAAATGAAATATGGGGAATGCACATGCATTCAGGCACATTGCCTAGAGCTCATGCTCAATTACAACAAGGCTAACCACCCAAAGGAAGACACGCTGTCTTACAAAAAGAATTGGATTTCATCCGCAAGGATTTGAACTGATAAAATAGAATCTGCTAATGCCTGATCACAATTTTGGTTAAGCACGTGAAAATTTATTCACTCTTATTCACTCTTCTTCACACTCTTCTCTTCCTTCGAATGATTAGGACTTTATTCACACATACACACACACTCGACATCCACTCGCATACACTCGCACACTTCAATTCGAATAAACAATCGCTTATATATATATCTACAACAAGAGATTTCATCTCTACATGTCAGCTTCAACAAAATAATAGAATGAATATAAACTATCAGCCCAAAACACTAAAGATTATTAATGTGAATCAACCAAGGTTGGCCACAACTTAGTGAAGACCCAAATTAACACAACCACGATAGGGGGGTCTTCAAGGAGAACTATTTGAACCATGTAGGAAGAGTAACACAACAGAAGAAACATAGAATATGGAGGCAAATGTAGATGCAAATATTCTCATTAACATAAATCTCAATTACATTCATCCTGCAACATCCGGGCTTACAAATTCGGCTCACAGGCTTGATATAACATGTTCAATATTACAAAATTCCAATATGCTCCTATATGCAAGCTGAACTCTTACAATTCAAATCGACCTTAATCTACTCAATCAACTACCAACTCCACTACCTTGTTCTCATGATCTATTGCAAGCTTTATACTATATATGTGATTCTAGAGACATCTGCGTCAGCCAAAGACCATCACATTAACCAAGGAGGGAAAATGTAATGTGTGAATGAATAGGTCGGCCTCCAATTTGAATTATTCTATCAATAGGTGCATAGAATGAAGTGTGGAACTATAAGGAAAGTCAAGGAAACTCCATGGAACAAATAAAATAACATCATTAAGATCAACAAGTCATGAGGAGGATCCACAACGATCAAATTAACCGATAGGCTTGAAAACTATTCCAGTGCCGGTTCAAGAAATTGCCATGAAATTCCAAAAGCGATAACTTTTCGGAAAAAGATCCAGTCACGCTCAAATCTTGGAATAAGAAAAATGAACATTCCCATGATGTACTCAAAGATCCATAGGATCTGGTGAGAAACTATGAAGAAATACCAAATCCACCAACTTGAATTGAACAAAGAACAAAATAAAAACAAAACTAAAAGAAAATATTTTTGGTTGATGCAAGATTGCCAAGAACCAAGGATGCTCCTGCATCAAACATCCGGGGTTATTGAAAAGTGAGTCCCTCACTTTGTTGGGGCTAAAGGAAAACCAAGACGGTCTACCTCATCTTAAGAAATCCAAGAAGAATCTTCCACTGGTGTACCTTTCCATTTCACAAGATACTCTTTATATTGTCTTCCTCAAGTCTTTCTCCCATCTTTGATATCCAAAATCTCCTCAATCTCATCTGACCTCTATTTAGGAAACTGATTCTCCAATTCTATTGTACTTTCTTCTCTAAATTTTGCTTCATAATACTAATGTAGATCTGTAATATTGAATATGGGTGATATACCCATGCCATTTGATAACTTCACTTCATATGCATTTCTAGAATCAAACTTCTTCAAAATATTACAAGGTCCAAACTTTCGCATCTTCAACTTGTTGTATGTTCCAACTGGAAATCTCTCCTTCCTCAAACATATCATCACTTTATCTCCAACTTTGAATTCCTTATGTCTCCTCTTTTCATCTATTTTCTCCTTATACTTTTGGTTCATGTCTTCCAAATGTTGTCTCACTTGAGTATGTACTTTCTTCATATGCTCTACAAATTATTCTACTTCTGCACTCCTCTTATCTTCCATGTTGATGTCTCTCAACTCTGATATACCTCTAGGATGAATTCTAGTAACAATCTCAAAAGGTATCTTCCTTGTACTCATGTTACTAAATTATTGTAAGCAAACTCCGCTTGTTCAAGGACTAAATCCCAACTTCCAGTCTTCTCTCCAACCAAATATCAGTAAATTCCCTAAACTCTTATTCACTACCTCTGTCTGTCCATCTTTCTATGGGTGAAAAGTATAACTAAACTTCAAATCTATCTTCAGCTTCTTCCAAAGTGTCCTCCAAAAGTAACCAACAAACTTTACATCTCTATCTAAAACAATACTCCTAAGTAACCCATTCAATCTGACCACTTCCTTGAAAAACAAGTCTGCTACATGTACTACATCTTTTTTCTTCCTACAAGGTATGAAATGTGTTATCTTAGAAAATCTATCTACTACCACAAATAAAAAATCATTACCTCTTTGTGTCTTCAATAAACCAAGTATGAAACCATACTGATGTCCTCCCAAGGTCTCTTTGGAACTGTCAAAGGCTTATACAATCCAATATTCTGATTACTTCCTTTTGCAACTTGAAAAATTCTACAACTCTGCACAAATCTCCTAACATCCTTATGAATCTATGGCCAAAAGTAATTCTCACTCACCAATGCCACTATTTTATCAACTCCAAAGTGTCCTAATAGTCCTCCACTATGCTTCTCCTTCACCAAGTTATCCCTCATTGAACTCTAGGGTATACACAACTGATTACCTCTAAACAACATATCCTCCTGAATGAAATAATCCAACCACTGGCTTCTATCCTCCAAAACTAGTTCTTTACAAGCTCTCCAAGGTTTTGCAAAATTTGGGTCTTCCTTATACAAGTTCTTCAACTCATCAAAGCCTAATACCTCCACTCTCATCTCTGTCAATAAATTCCTTCTCCTACTCAAAGCATCAACAACTCTATTTGACTTTCCACTCCTATGTTTCAAAACAAAAGTGTAGCTCTACAAGAACTCTACCCATCGCAAGTGTCTCTGATTCAACTTACCTTGACTATTCAAATATTGTAATGCCTAATGATCTGTATACAACACAAACTCCTTAGGCAACAATTAATGTCTCCACTTCTTCAAGGCTTGAACTATAGCATAAAACTCCTAATCATACACTGAATATCTCCTCCTAGAATCATTCAACTTCTCACTGAAATAAGCTACAGGTCTCCCTTCTTGGCTTAATACTGCTCCAATTGCATTTTCACTTACATCATAGTCTACTTGAAATACCTTATTGAAATCTGGTAAAGCCAACATAGGTTGCTTAGTCACCTTCTGCTTCAACAATTCAAAACTATGGTTTGCTCTAGATGTCCATCTAAAATCCTTCTTATCTCCTCTCATTGTTTTTGTCATAGGACTACAAATAGAACTAAAATTTTGAATGAACTTTTGGTAGAAACTAGCCAATCCATGAAATGATCTTACCTGCAATGCTTTCTAGTGTAGGCCACTCAACAATTGATTTTACCTTCTTAGGATCCATCTTCAATCCATCCACAGATATCACAAATCCCAGATATACCAATTCCTCCTTCATGAAACTGTACTTAATGTTTATCAGCAACCACTCCTCTCTCAACCTCTACAAAACTTGTCTGATATGCAACAATTTTTCTTCTCTACTCTTATTGAAAATCAAGATGTCATCCAAGTACACAATCACAAACTTACCCAAGAATTTCTTCAATAATTTTTTCATCAACCTCATGAAAGCACTTAATGCATTTTTCAATCCAAAAGGCATCACCAACCACTCATACAATCCTTCATTTGTCTTGAATGTTGTTTTCCATTCATCTCCTGCTCTGATTCTGATATGATGATATCCACTCTTCAAATCTATCTTTGTAAAGTATCTAGCTCCACTCAAGCAATCCATGATGTCAACCATCTGGGGCAAAGGAAATCTATACTTCACTGTGATCTTTTTTATGGCTCTATAATCTGTACACATTCTCCATTCTCCATCCTTCTTAGGTGCTAGCACAATAGGTACTACACATGGACTTAAGCTCTCTCATATCAAACCCTTCTTCAATAATTCTTGCACTTGTCTATTCAACTCTTCATTCTCTATCGGTGTCATCCGGTGTGCTACTTTATTAGGAAAAATAGCTCCAGGAATCAGATCCATACAGTGACTAATACTCCTCACAGGTGGTAATCCATCAGGTAAATTATCTGAAATGATCTCTTCATACTCAGTTAGCAACTCCTTTATCTCTTCTGGGTGTTCTTCTACATGCTTCAAGTCTTCAATGTTCTTAGGTACCAAGGCATAACACACATTCTCATGTCTCAACCCTTCAAGGAATCTCCTTCCATCAACCAAACAAACTCTAGTACTCATACAAAACTCAACTGTAGGGACATCTTCCAAAGGAAACAAAATTTGCTTCATCCCATTAGCAACAATCGTATATATATTCTTCTTTCCATCATGAATAGCCTATTGATCATATTTCCAAGGCCTTCCCAAAAAAATATGACATATATCCATAGGCATGATATCACACAGAAATTCATCATGGTAATTTCCTATATTCAAATTCACCAAACATTATTCACTTACTAGTACCTTATGCTCATCTTGAATCCATGCTATCTAATAGGGCTTCGGGTGCTTCAACCTTTCCAACTTAAATTTATTCACCATCTCTTTAGAAACTAGGTTCTCAGAACTTCCACTGTCCACAATCACTTTGCAACATTTACCAACTACCTTGCATCTAGTCCGAAACAAATTATTTCTCTGCAATGGCTCCTTTTCCAACTCACTCTAACACAATACTCTTCTATTCACCAACACTTCTCCCTCTTCCAGTTTATTAGATGGTCCAACATGTTCTTCCTCAACAAAGGCTATTCTCCTATTGTTCTCTATCTTTTTGCTTGTCTCTCCCTGATTACATTCAAAAGCTCTATGTCCTTCACCACACTTAAAGCAAGTTCCCCTGAATAATATTTTCTCCTTATCGTCCTTTCTATATCCTTCATTCTGGTAACCACCATATCCTCCTCTTCTGTAAGAGTTCCCATCACCTCTATGATACAAATTATCATTTTTACTAACCTCCTTATCCTTATTTTGATCTGCAAAAGAGCCTCTTTTTCCTCCAAAAAAAATTATTTCTCTTTGAAATCTTCCACCTCTTCCTCTTTGTCTCTGCTCATGTCTTTTATTCAACTTCTCTTCTGCCTTTAGGGCACATTGATATGCCTCTTCCACATTCTACAACTTAATCAAACTGATCTCATTATGTATAGATGACCTCAAGCCATTCACATACCTAGCTACTTGCTCAATCTCATCTTCTAAATGTCCAGATCTAATATTCAACTTATGGAACTCCTCAGTATACTTTGTCACACTTGAATCTTTTTGCTTCAAATTTTTCAACTTTCAGAACAAATTAATCTGATAATCTACGAGCATAAACTTTGTCTTCAACTTATTTACCATCTAATCCCATGACTTTATCTTTTCTTTTCCTCTTCTCTACCTATTTATCTACAAATGTTCCCACCAAAGAGATGCATGTCCTCTCAACTTTGTACAAGCATATTTCACCTTCTTATCTTCAGTAGTACCTTCAAATTCAAAATAATTTTCCATCTCTGTTATCCAACCAAGCAATTGTTCTGAATTTATATAAGAGCGAATTTGCACCCTATGTGCAATTCCCCTTTTTTCCTTTATCCACCTTAGAAAACTAAGTTCAGAGGCTTAATTCCACCTAAGCCCACTACTTACATCACACTTGGCACCTATTTTGAGCGTCAATGGAGGCGTTTCTTTCAAGGATGCCCACGCAGTGCACTTACATCCCTGACAGATTCCCACATCTAGAGCCTGCAGATGCATTACACTTCCCGCTGGGGGTCAATTTGAAATACCCTCTTCAATCGACCGACCCGAACATGGCCGTTTTCTTCCTCATTCCTTCATATTCAATCTTTGAACTTGCATTTGAAGGTTGGAAGATCTCTTCACCACTTCTAGACTTCATCCACAAGCTTCACATCCTCTTCCAAACATTTTAGCAATCACTTTACACTTCACAACAGTAGCATCAACACTCCACCACGTTAGTAGAGCAAGTGTGGAACAAAACACCATTGCAGCAGAGGCTTGAGTTCCTCTCATTTTCTCCCCCATTGGCCTTGAGTGCTCTTGGTGGAGGTGGTAAGATTTTACTCCTCTCCTCTATTTGGTTGAGTAGCATAACATTGTTTTGTAGTGCTTTAGTACTCTTTAATCCATTTCTACTTTTCTATCTAGTTGTCTATGGAGGTGGGAACACCAAAACGGGGTCTAACTGAGGCAAGCCCCTATACAACCCCAACAGTCTCTCCCTCTTGTGTGCAGGTATTGAAGATACTCACGGATTGGAAGCTTCATCACTCGCACGGTTGTAAGTATATCCTTCCTTTCTTCTCCTTATCTTTGTCAATTCTACTACTTTACCGCATTTCGTCCTTTTCCTACATTCTGTCAGTTCTTAGTAATTCATTTTCCAGTAGTCATTTAGGCATTTTTTGTGATAAACTCAGTCTCTAGTCCGTACGAGACTCTAGCACGCCTATGAGATGCCAGTGCACCACGTAGTCGTCTGCTTTCTGCCCTGACGTCCTTTGGTCGAGAGCCTGTCAGTTTGTCCAGAGAACCTTTGTGACCTACTCTTTCGGATTCTAGAACTCTCACCATTGTTTTCGTTGAGGTAATATAGGGAAATTCGCCCTGTGAGGATCTCTAAGTGAAGAGAACTCATGAGTAGTGAATCCCCCTTTATCACAAAATCCAACTTACCATTATAATCTAGTGGATTGAAATGTGGTCTTGTATTTGCTCTTGTTAGGGATCTTATGAACCTTTCTTCTCCTTGATCTAGACCAGGTTGCTCTTCTCTTCCTCTTTCATCTTGTACTTCTACCTCTTCATCACTTACATCATCAACTAGTTGACCTCTTCTCTGGGCCATTTCAACTGCATCTAATTTAGCAACAATTCCTCTCAACATCTCCATTAAAGTTGGGTCTACATTTCCACGCGCTACATTTTCTATAACATTTCTTATTCCCACCATCTTTACACAAGTCCTCTATAGTTGCAGGTCAGATCCTCAATCTGCCACCCCAAAAAAAATCTTCTATAGGACTCCGCTAATTTTGATGACCTCACATGGATTGAACCTTGCTCTAATACCAATTTGATGCAACCACGGTAGGAGGGTCCTCAAGGAGAACTATCTGAGCTGTGCAACAAGAGTAACACAATAGAAGCAACACATAATATGGAGGAAAATGCAGATGCAAATATTCTCATTAAAATAAATCTTAGTTACATTCGGCCGACAACATCCGAGCTTACAGATTTAGCTCACAGGCCTGATATAACATGTTCAATATTACAACATTCCAATATTCTCCTATATGTCAACTAAAATCTTACAATTCAGATTAATCTTAATCTACTCAATCAACTACCAACTCCACTGCCTTGTTCTCATGATCGATTGCAAGCTTTATACTATATCCGCAATTCTGGAGACATCTGCGTCGACCAAAGATCATCACATTAACCAAGGAGGGAAAATGTAATGTGTGCATGAATAGGTCAGCCTCCAATTTGAATTACTCTATCAACAGGTGCATAGAATGAAGTGTGGAACTATAAGGAAAGTCAAGGAAACTTTGTGGAACAATTAAAATCACACCGTTAAGATCTGCAAGTTACGTGAATGATCCACAATGATCAAATTAACCAATAGGCTTGAAAACTATTTTAGTGTCGGTTCAAGAAATTTCCATGAAATTACAAAAGCAATAAATCTCTGGAAAAAGATCCAATCACACTCAAATCTTGGAATAAGAAAAATAAACATGCCCATGATGTACTCAAATATCCACAGGGTCTAGTGAGAAACTATGAAGAAATACCAAATCTGCCAACTTGAACTGAACAAAGAACAAAATAAAAACAAAATTGAAAGAAAATATTTTTGGTTAATGCAAGATTTCCAAGAACCAAGGATGCTCTTGCATCACAAATCAACATCTCCAACATGAAAACACTTCAATTAATAACTCCTCAAAGATCCACAATATGCTACAAGCACCATGTCGGCCAAGAACAAGAAAAGCATGAACACACAAGAGAAAATTGCCAACCACGAGCACAATGATCAATGCAGACGTACCACAATCTAGAAAAATCCACAAACATCACAAATCACCAGAGAAGCATCCACATCAACTGAACTAACTGAAATCACATCATCTTCAATCAATAACACCAACTGAAGCAACAAAAAAACTATCAGAATATAAATCTTCATAACTTGATCAAATCTTCACGCGAATCTCTAAAACTCGACGTGGATAAACTAGATATACTCAGAAAAAAACCCTTTAGTCCACAACCTCTGATAATCAATGTACAAAACTTACTAACATACTAAACTTCACTTCACCACTGACAACCTACAACTCATTCCATTACAATTTTCTCAATATCCTCGACATATACAACTTCAAATGAATTGATGCTAATAGTGTTGACATCAATGACAACCACATATCAACAACACAACTACAACATCCAATAAATCCTTCTATATGTTCTTGCCATGTCATTCCTGCAACAAGCTCCCACTCAAATTAATATCAATAAAAAAATCACTCTACCCAACAACCATATCAAAACTTACTAGGATTTGATATCAACTAAAAGAAAGCTAGGTGAGCATAAACAATTTTCTACCCAAGATAAGTCGGTTAACAAATCTTCATGATTCCTTTTGGATTCTCTAGATCGTTAAAAATACAAGAGAAGAGCATACAAGAATTTAAAAGATCATAAAGAAAACTCCAGACTCTCTAAATCAAGAATCTAAAAATCAAAACACTTGAAAACTAAGCTTTAATACCATGTTAGAAATTTGAAAACAAATGTATAACCTAGAAACCTTTTTAGATAGAGATAAATTACAAAAACTATAAATGCATATACAAAAGAAAACCAATCTCTAAGAGATATGCAAATGTTAAGGTGAAATAATTGCATTAGAAGTTCTCCAAAAGAAGCTACAACAAAAGTGTGTAAAAATATACAATGAGAGCCTTGCATATATAAGAAAGGATGAGGAGGTGAGAAAGTAAGAGTAAAACTATGACTATCCCTTTAAAGGTGCAACACCTCATATGAAAAGTGTGTGAGAATGTGTAAAGTTTGCATGCAATAGGTGTCTAAAAAGGTGAGTACATGTGTCTCAACCACATGCAGTAAGACAAAAAGAAAAAATTCCCTAAGTGGAGACTTAAAAAATGTAAATAGGACTCTCCTAGGTAGCCTACATGTTAGTTAGATAGATAATGTCTCTATTTACACCAAAAAATGATTTTTTTTTAGTTTTTTATAGCTTTATATAATTATATAATTTCATGTATCCCTTTCCTCAGAGGGAAGTCAAAATCCATAATTCACTTTATGAATTAAAAATGCAACTTCCCTTTCCAAAATTATGATATTTCTAAGATATTCTCTACTCCAAAATATATTTTCCCAAATTAAATTCAAACCCATGTGAAATCAAAATGAAAGTTAAATCCAAACTCAATCCATATGTGACTCCAAAATATCTAGTTCTAAATAAATTTCAAACGACCAAATAAAATGTCATCTAAAATGTGGTGATGCATCTTATCTTAATATATTTCCAAATACTTGGGACATCATAATTGAAGACTAAACATGATATAAATCATTTACTGGGAAATATCAAGGGTGCCTAAGGTCATAATTGATTCAAGTCTATAATAATACTAGTTTCCACAAATCTTCATTTTACTCATCCCACAAGTAGATAAAGATAGTAGAAACACATCCCTATTACTCTCTCTAAATTAACTTGGGTTATTCATTTTTTGTATTGGATATATTTTAATAAAAAAAAGGATTATACAAAGTTTGATTCAAGTAGATAGTACTATATAATACTACTGTTTTCCATAGTTATCACTGTTGCCTATACATACATTGTAGTTGTTACTACCAAAATATAAATAGTTTGAATATAGTATAATTAGCCTCTACATACGTTATATGATACCAAATTATGATTGTTGTTTTCACATACATTGCATCTACATATTTTATATAAAAATGACACAAAATTACAATTATAACCATGATATTGTGTCCTCATTGAAATTCCTTCTCTCGTTGAAGATCTCCCAATCCATGCATCCTAGAGTCAGATTAATAGCTGAAATATCATCATTAGATCTTACCACTTTGACAGTGAAGCCTTCTCCTTCATTTATGTGAAACCTGGGGCCCCTTGTTTCCTTGTTCACTCTTTGTTTTTCCTCTATTTTTTTGTTGAATTCCTTTTGGAGTTCCTTGAGATCTTTCAGAAAAGTAGCTATGTATGGTTGACCATATTTCTATGAGTGATCGTAGCTTACTTCCTCTTTGGTTTCCTGTACTGAGCCATCCCTTAACAACTTCATAAACTTAAATTTTGAGATCTATATGGTAACCTTTGTAGTATAAGAAACCATCTAAATCAAGCCTTTTTGGGCTCTAACACAGTTGACCAATTCTTTTTAAAGATTTTCTTCTATTTATTTATGGATAGGTTAAGTCCCCACCATTTATTAGCATATTTTGTGATAGAATCAAATTTAGCCAATTCTTTATAAATCATCCTAGTATTGATACCAAAATTATTGGTGTATTATCTAGCCATTTGAACTCATGGTACTGTTCTTCATTCTATATGCATTAAGTGGTATATTATAACCATTTACAAGATTCCCTTAATATTGTATATGTCCTCCAATTTGATGGAGGCAAATCATATTCCCTACTTAAGGTCACTCAATTTTTTAGTTGTCCATTAATTAGAATATTGTTAAAGCATTAGATACCTTTTTAGCCCAACTCTTTGCATAGCAACCTTGCAATAGTGCAAGAGGTCTACCTTTGTGTTCAAGGTTCCACCAAATGTTCATCTATGTGTGAAAATTATGCTATTATTAGTCTTGGTGAAGTGACAATTATTTACTTTTTTTTTATATGTTCACAAGCTTTCTAAAGAATTTTAAACACAAGTGAACTTGTAGGAGAGATTGGGTGTTTACTAACAAGAAGATCACAAAACGATAGTAGTTTCCATGATTTGGCCTACTTAGGGACTACAAGTTGAATATTGTTTCTCACTAACACTTTCCATGGCTCATCCCCTTCTAGTGCCTTGATGATCCATTTTGTACCAAATTAGAGGTATCCCCACATCTTTGACTATGATAAAGCATATAGAATAAAATTTAAGAAGTCAAGGATCGAGGATACCAAGGAAAACATAATCAAGAAAAGGGATGGCTAAAACTCTAACTCTGACATATGACTTAGTATAGGAATTGAGGGGTTAGGTTTCAAAGAAGTCTAATACTCCAACAAATTGAACTTGAAAAATTCTCTTTTCATTAGCAATTTTTACTTGTGAAATAAATGTGGGGAACAAGGCAAGGACTTAAATGGATTTTTCAACATTAAATATAGTCAATATCTAGGCTATGCAAAAGGATAGGTTGGAGTGACATGTGCAAAATGTGAGAGTTTTGATTTTTTGGGGATTGGGAGGTCAAGGATGCCTCTTACAAGGTACCTACAAAATTTGAGAGTTTCAAATTTTTGGGGATAGTGATTCAAGGATGCCTCTTACAAGGTACCCAAATAGGTATGTCTAAACTCAAATCCCAATGAGATAACATAGTGAAAAATGTTAAATATTAAGGTTGTGGTGTAGCAACACCTAGTCAACTTTTGTAAATATGGTAACATGTTAGGTTTTTGGGTGTTTTGAGTCTTATGTGGGGTAATAAGGTCTATTTATACCATTTTAAATGTAATTAGTCATGTGGGGTCAGTATTAGATAGAGTTGTCAAGTTTTGTCAAGTTTTGTAATTTGTTGCAAAAGTTGCATTGCAACTTTGCAATTTTTGTCATGTAAAGAAGTTGAATGGTCTTTTGGTTTGAAAATTGGTTATGAACTATTGATTTGGGTTGGTTGGTGTTAAATATTCCTCAAAAAAATTGAGGCAAGGTTCTGAAGTTGATTTTGAAGTGCAAACAATAAGTGCTCTATTTTTTGCAATTTTTTGTGTAAATCTGCTGCTACCAGTGTTGGCACGACTCCATACAGTCTCTAAATGACATAATATGAATTATACTTGATGGTGGCATGAGTTAATATTTTTTTGGTTTTTTTTTTATTCAATTCCATAAAGTTTGAAAGATTTTATAGGAAAATTATTGAAAGAGGTCTGAAAACCCTAGGTTGAGAGGGTCTATACAAGAAAATGGAATAAATAACCATTCCACCGATGAAAACTTCTGAAAATCAATGGAATGGCTTTAGTTAGGTTTATTTTTAGTTTGGTAGTGATTGTAGATGTAGGGGATGGGGTTTGGGCCTTGTTTGTGCAAGCCCTAGCCTAATATCTCCATGTATTAGGCTATAATTGATAGGTAGAGGTAGAGTTTTGAAATTTGGTGAGCTGGTAGATATTCCAAGTGATAAAACATATTTTTTCATTATTTTTTTAGAGCCATGGATTAGATATTGGTGATTGGGAGAAGGTTTATCCTCCAGTTGCTTTGTAAAAGAGGCCTAACTGGGCTTAAGGGCAGCGTAGTAGTCCATTTTTGAAGGAGATGTTTTGAAACAAGCCTATGCACAATTTCAATATGTAAAAGAAGTCCATAAAGGGTATCTGGAATGAAAATTCTTTTGTGGGTTTGAAATATCTTTTGAAATAGATGAAGAAAATTCATTGTTTGATGTGCTACAAGGGGATTTGAGGAAATTGTGAGTTAGACACCAAGTTGGGGTTTTCAAGGTTGGAAGATTGTTCAAAATTGATTGAATTGTTATTGGTAAGATTCCTCCACCCCTGCTCTACATAAAATTGGTATCAAAGCATAGCTTTGGATCTTGTGAAGGAAAGAAGTTGAAGTTTGAAGAAGGACAAATTGCAATTTAAAGAAGGAAAGATGCCTCCAAAAGGTAGTGCAATCATTGCTAGAGAAATAAGGATGATAAAGGAGTCTCAAGAAGTTGTTTTAGCCAAACTTGTAGCATTGGAAACAAGCCAAAGAAAAGGTAAGGCCACTAAAGAGGAGAGTGACCGAGAGGAAGAGGAAGAGGGTGAGAATGAAAACCCTCAAAGAGGAGTCCAAGGTGATGATGAGTTGGACCCTGATGAAAGAAGAATGGTTAAGATGTTGAAGGCTGTTAGAGGAGAGACTACTAAAGTGAAAATGGAATTTCCCATGTATAGTGGGAAGATGGATAGTGAAGAAGTGTTGGACTGGATTGATGCACTAGAAAACTAATTTGAGTACAAGGAGGTAGTAGAAAAAAAGGTAAAGTTTGCTAAGACTAAATTGAAAGGCCCTACCCTAACTTGGTGGAACTATGTACAAGAAGAGAGAGTGAAAAATGGAAAAGAAAAAATAAATTAATGGGATAGGATGGTGTCTAAGGTTAAGAGCCAATTCTTGATCAGTGACCATGCAATTCAAACATTTAGGAAGTTGCAAAACCTAAAGCAAAAGGAGATGGATGTTATGGCCTACACAGAGGAGTTTCATAAATTGAGCCTTAGAGTAGGTCATGTTGAAGATTAATTTTAGAAGATAGCAAGGTATATGAATGGGCTAAGGTTCAATATTTAAGATGAATTGAGTCTTGCCACCCCTATAACAGTGGAAGAGTGCTTCCAATTGGCTGTTAGGGTAGAAGAGAAATTGAAAAGAAGGTAGGAAAAAAAAAGTAGAGGTAAAGGAAAGAACTTCAAGGGTAGAGGATCTTTTGGTGGAAGAGGAAAAACACAAAAATCACAAGGTGAGTCAAGTGGAAATCAATAATAAGGCTTAAATTCAAGAGGTGGATTTAGAGGTAGAAGACCTAATGGTAGAAGAAAATTTCAAGGACAAGGTAGAGGTTCAAACACCTTTTTAGGGAGATGCTATCAATGAACCAATTTGGCCATCAAGCATGGAAGTTCCTGGAGAAACAACCTTCAACATCACATGGTGGTGAAAGGAGAACATAGTTGGTACAAGAGGAAGATTGTGAGAGTGTTTAACTCTCATTCTTAGCATGATGCTCCAAAGGTTGGAGAAAATTTGATGGTGAGAATAAAACTACTCAAGGTTCCTGTGGTGAAGGAGCCTCCACAAAGAAAGTCCTTGTTCAAAACAACTTGTAAATCACAAGGCAAGGTATGTAAGGTTATTGTAGATTTTGGTTCAACTAACAATTTAGTTTCTTTGGAGATGGTTGAAAAATTAAAGATGAAAAGGATTCCACACCCCACACCTTATAAGGTTTCTTGGTTGAATAAGGGTCAACAAGTCTTGGTCAATGAACAAGCATGGGTTGAGTTTAACATTGGGGGATACAAAGACAAGATCTTTTGTGACATCATCCCAATGGATGTTTGTCACTTGCTGCTAGGAAGACCCTAGCAGTATGATAGAAAAGAAAAACATGATGGGCAGAAAAATACATATGTGATTGAAAAAGATGGTGTGTCCTTTACCCTCACTCCCTTGCAAGATGAAAATGTAGATACGCAAGTTGGGTCAAATGCCATGTTGGTTGGAGAGAAATAATTCTTGAAAACCATAAAAGAGGAAGGTGGTTAGGGGTATGCAATCATAATCAGACCCAAATTTTTTTTGACAACAACCATAGAAAATGTGCCCAAGGAAGTACAAACTTTGTTGAACAAGTATCAAGACATAGTTGTAGATGAGCTCCCTAGTTCTTTGCCACCTATAAAGGATGTGAGCCACCACATAGACTTTATACCAAGTGCAAAATTACCCAATATGGTTGCATACAAGATGAATAAATAAGGAAACAAATTCAAGAATTGTTAGATAAGAGTCTCATAAGGGGAATTTTAAGTCCATGTGTTGTTCCTACAGTGTTGGCACCTAAAAAAGGTGGGGAATGGAGAATGTGCATCAATTCAAGGGAAATCAACAAAATAACCATAAGGTATAGATTTTCAATACCTAGAATGGAGGATTTGACGGATTGTTTAGGGGGAGCTTGCTATTTTTCAAAGATTAATGACCTTAAAAGTGACTATCATCATATTAGGATAAGAGAAGGGGGTGAGTGGAAAACTACTTTTAAAACCAATGAGGGTTTGTATGAATGGATGGTAATTCCATTTGGATTGTCAAATGCTCCAAGCACTTTTATGAGACTAATGAATGAAGTTTTGAAGCCTTTCATAGGAAAATTTGTTGTTGTGTACTTGGATGAAACTAATGTGTTTAGAAAGACTAAAGAAGAACACTTACATCATTTAGACATGGTGTTAAAGAGGTTGAATGAAGAAAAGTTGATGATTAACTTGAAAAAGTGTGAATTCACGAAGGAAGAGTTGGTCTACCTTGGCTTTGTGATTTCAAAGGGCACCTTGAAGATGGACCCCAACAAGGTAGAAGCCATTTTAAATTGGCCTACTCCAAAATTAGTTAGTGAGGTAAGAAGCTTCCACGGTCTTGCTAGTTTCTATAAAAAAAATTGTAAGAAATTTCAGTCGTATTTTCTAACCCATCATTGATACCATAAAAGAGGATAAAAGGAAGAGGTATGTGTGGTCTGATGGGGCAGAAAGAAGCTTTCAAATTATGAAACAAAAGATAGATCAACAACCCATCCTAGTATTGCCTGATTTTAATAAGGTGTTTACCATGGAGTGTGATGCAAGTGGGTATCTAATTGGGGCAGTCTTAAGTCAAGAGAGAAAACCTGTAGATTTTCTTAGTGAAAATCTTAATGAGGCCAAAAAGAAGTATTCCTCTTATGACTTAGAATTCTATGCAATGGTCCAAGCATTGAAAAAATAGAGACACTATCTCCTTCCTAAGGAATTTATTGTTTTTACTGACAACCATGCTTTGAGTTTCTTGAACAACCAAGATAAACTAAGTCACATGCATGTGAAGTGGGTGGAGTACCTTCAAGGCTTCACCTTCACCATAAAGCACAAAAAAGGATAGTCAAAGGAAGTGGCAGATGCTTTGATCAGAAGGAAAATGTTGGTGCAAGAAATTCAACTTCAAAGTGTGGGTATAGATGCATTGAAAGGTATGTATGAGGGAGATGATGATTTCAAGGATGCTTATGTTTTTGTAATCAGTTTGAAGGCACTTTCCATGAGGAATTTTCTGGTTTCTTGATACAAGATGGATTGTTGTTTAAGGGTTCTTAGTTGTGTATTCCAAAGTGCTTTATGAGGGATAATATAATGAAAGAGAAGAATTGTGGAAATTTGAGTGGTCATTTTGGTGTAGATAAAACCTTGGAGTAGGTAAGAAGATATTAATACTAGCCTAAAATGCAAAGTGACATCAAAAAGTTTGTTGAAAAATGTGTGATTTTCCAAAAAGAAAAGGGTTCAAGCACTAATGCAGGTATTTACTAACCTTTTCCAATTCCAAGCAAGCCATGGGAATCTATAAGCATGGATTTTGTGTTGGGTTTACCCAAAACTCAAAGAGGGTTTGACAATGTTGTTGATATATTTAGTAAAATGGCTCATTTTATTCCATAAAAGTGCACAAGTGATGCTTCTTATATTGTAGGGTTATTTTTCAAAGAGATAGTTAGGATTCATGGTTTATCATTGGCAATTGTGTTTGACAGAGATAACAAGTTTGTAGGTCACTTTTGGAGGACTCTTTGGAAGAAATTGGGAACCAACTTAACATTTAGTTTTTCCTATCATTCAAAAATGAATGGGAATACTGAAGTTGTCAATAGGATTCTTGGGAATCTTCTCAGATGTTTGAAAAAAGAGCATTCACAACAATGGGATCTCATTCTTCCATAAGCTGAGTTTTGCTATAATGACTAAGTCAATAGAAGTGTTGGGAAAAGTCCATTTGAGATAGTTTATGATTGAATCCAAGGGGAGTGTTTGAGCTCAAGGATTTGAAGGGTATGGAGAGAAGGAGTGTTGAAGGAGAGGAATTTTCAGTTGCAATGAAGAACATACATTAGCAAGTGAAAGACAATATTCAAAAGAATGTGGAAAGGTATAAGCAACATGCAGATTTGAAGAGAAGAAATGTTCAATTCAAAGTAGGAGACTTGGTCCTAGCACATTTGAGGAAAGAAAGGATACCAAAGGGAAAATAGAAAAAGCTATAGATGAAAAATATTGGGCCATACAAAGTGATCCAAAAATTTGGTGAAAATTCTTGAGATAGAACTCCCTCTTGGAGTTGCTATCTCTCCAATATTTAATGTTTCTGACCTTTATCCTTTCAAAGGATTTGTGTTTGCAAGTGAGAAGCAGGTAAATATGAGGTTCAAGATGAAGATTGGTTCAAGGACCTACCACCAACTCAACCTTTAAAGCTTGAAAGCATTTTGGACACAAAGGAGGTGAAGAGAATAAGGCACAAAGTGTATAATGAATATCTTGTGAAATGGAAAGGTCTCCCTCCTGAAGATGCAACATGGATGATGGAGGAGGACAATAAAAGGAATGGGACCACTGTTTAAGAACTGATCTCGATTGGAGCCTAAGATTCTTTTCTCCCTGGGTGTATGGTGAAGGGGCACCTAGTCAACTTTATTAAATATGGTCACATGTTATGTTTTTGGGTGTTTTGAGTCTTATGTGGGGTAATAAGGTCTATTTAGACCATTTTCAATGTAATAATTCATGTGGGGTCAATATTAGATAAAGTTGTCAAGTTTTGTAATTTGTTGCAAAACTTGCATTGTAACTTTGCATTTTTTGTCATGTAAATAAGTTGAACAGTCTTTTGGTTTTAAAAGTGGTTATGAACTGTTGAGTTGGGTTGGATGGTGTTTAAATATTCCTCACAAACTTTGAGGCAAGGTTCTAAAGTTGATTTTTAAGTGCAAACAATAATAAGTGCTCTGTTTTTTGCAATTTTTTGTGTAAATCTACTGCTACAAGTGTTGGCACAGCTCCATATAGTCTCTAAATGACATAATGTGAATTAGAATTGATGGTGGCATGCGTTAAGAGTTTTTTTGTTTTATTTTGATTCAATTCCATAAATTTTGAAGGATTTTATAGGCAAATTACTAAAAGAGGTCTAAAAACCCTAGGTTGAGAGGGTCTAAACAAGAAAATGGAATAAATAACCATTCCACCAGTGAAAACTTCTACAAATCAGTGGAATGGATTTAGTTAGGTTTCTTTTTAGTTTGGTAGTGATTGTAGATGCAGGGGATGGAGTTAGGGTCTTTTTTGTGCAAGCCCTAGCCTAATATCTCCATGTATTAGGTTAGAATTGATAGGTAGAGGTAGGGCTTTGACATTTGGTGAGTTAGTAGATATTCCAAGTGATAAAACCTATTGTTTCAGACCCCATGTGATCTTTTTAGATCCATGGAGTAGAGATTGGTGATTAGGAGAAGGATTATCCCCTAGTTGTTGTATAAAAGAGGCCTAATTGGGCTTAAGGGCAGCGTAGCAGTCCATTTTTGAAGGAGATGTTCTGAAACAAGCCTATGCACAATTTGGATGTCAAAGAAGGCCATAAAGGGTATCTGGAATGATAATTCTTTTGTGGGTTTGAAATCTCTTTTGAAAGATATGAAGAAAACTCATTGTTTGATGTGCTACAAGGGAATTTGAGGAAATTGTGAGTTATGTTGGATGTTGTGGTTGTCATTTATGTCAACACTATTATCATTAATGCATTAGAAGTTGTATATGTGGAGGATATTGAGAAAATTGTAATAAAATGAGTTGCAGGTTATAAGTGGTGAAGTGAAGTTCAATCTATCGATGAGTTTAGTGCATTGATGATCAGAGGTTGTGGAATAAAGGGTTTCTTGCCAAGTATATTTAGTTTATCTACGTTGAGTTTCAGAGATCCGATTGAAGATTTGATCGAGTTATGAAGATTTGTATCATAACAGTATTTTTGTTACTTCAGTTTGTGTTCCTTAATGAAGATGATGTGATTTTAGTTAGTTCAGTTGTTGTGGATGCTTCTCTAGTTATTCATGATGTTTGTGGATGTTTCTATATTGTGCTCTATCCTCAGGTTGCATAGTCTCAAGATTGGATTGTTGTGCTCAGATCCAGATTTTCATGGTTCATGTTTTTCTCATTCTTGGCCTACAAGGTGTTTGTAGTGTGTTGTGGATCTTTTTGAGGAAAATAATTCTTTTGAAGGTGGACTATGTTTGAAGATGTTATTTTGGGTCTTCAATTTCAAGTTTCGTGGCTTCTTAATCTTGGCTTGATTCAAGATTAATAATTGTTATTGTTTTGGGTCGCATAATTTTTTATCATTTTATTATTTTCATTAAAAGTCGATGTAGCTGCTTAATTTTGTTGAGGGATATATATGTTTACTCATTTATTTCATTTGAAGTATGTCGAATGTGTGTGTGTCTAAATAATGTTCTAAATCATTCAAAGGTAGAGCAGAGTGTGAAGAAGAGTGAAGAAGAGTGAAGAAAAGTGAAGAAGTGTTCATGTTCTTAACCAAAACTATGATCAGGCATTAGTAGATGTTATTTTATCAGTTGAAATCCCTGCCGATGTAATTTGAATCTTTCTTTAATATAGTGTGTCTTCCTTTAGGTAGTAAGCCTTGTTGTAATTGAGTAGTGAGCTCTAGGAAGTGCACCTAAATGCATGTGCATTCCCTACTCATATTTCTTTATACTTTTAACAAGGTATAATCTTGTGGGCTAACCTCCACCGTGGTTTTTCCCCTAACAGGGTTTCTACATTAAAAATCTTGGTGTTATGTGTGTTTCTATGTGTTGATGACTTATGCTTTCATGGTTAATAATCAGATATGAGAATCAGCTTGATAAAGTTAATAAGTTTTAAATTTTTGGGACAACTAATTCATCCCCCCCCTCTCAGTTGTCTTCTCTTGTGTTGCCAACAATTGGTATTAGAGAAAGTTCCTTGGAAGAAGTTTAACAACTTGAGGTGATCTGAGATGGCGAAATACAAGAAGTATAGTCTGAGATTTGATGGAACAAATTATTCCTTGTGGAAGAATCGAATGGAGTGCCATTTGAGATGCATTGGTGAACCCTACTGGAGCATTACAAGTAATAGGTATGTTATGCCTCAGAATGGTCCTACTACTGTTGAGATTAGAGATGCTAAATACAGTATTAGGGCTAAGGAAGCATTGTTGAGTGCTTTAACTGATACTGAGATGACTAATGTTATGGATTTGAACACTGCTTATGAGATCTAGAAAAAATTTGGAAACTTTGTATGAAGGTGATGCTAATGTGAAGATTGCTAAGTTGCAGAGTGTGAAAGGGAAATATGAAATGTTGAGAATGGGTGATGATGAAAATATTACTACTTTCATGCAAAGAGTGAATGAACTTGTGTGTGGAATCAGATGTGTTGGTAGACAATTGAAAGAATTAGAGATTGTTGCTAAAGTGCTTAGATCTTTGCCTGCTCTTTGCCTGCTACTTACAAAGTCAAAGCTACAACTATTAAAGAGCTCCAGAATGTGACAAATGTTACTCGAGATATGTTGATTGGTAATCTTACTACTTTTGAGTTGAGATAATTTGGTGATGCCCTTCCTAAGATATAATATGCATTCAAGGCTACTACATCTGGAAGAGATAAACAAAGGTATGATCTGGGAGAGAGTTCTTCTAGAAAGACATTCAAGTATGAAGAAGAAATTAGATAGCTTGAAGAAGAAGAAAGAGAACTGGTTGAGCTTGAAGCACTGATTGTGAAAAGAGAAGCCAGAGGACAAGGTAAGTATAAAGGAAAGTTGCCTATTAAATGTTTTTCCTGCAATAAGATAGGTCATTTTGCATCAAGGTGTCAAGAAAGAGTTTCTAAACCAAGACATAACAAGCCTAAATTTCAAAAGAAGTGTTATTATACTACTAATGGAGTGACAAATGATGAATCTAATAAAGGAAATGGAAGTGAGGATGAATGGGTATTTATTGCTATCAAGGAAAATAATGTTGTGTCTACTGAATGTGCTAGTTGTATGAATGTGGAGAAATCCCTAGTTGCTCGAGTTGGAGAGAAAGATGAATGGATGATTGATGGTGGATGTTCACATCACATGACAGGAGATAAAAGTAAGGTTGTGAACCTAGAAAATTATGATGGTGGTGTTGTGAGATTTGGTGATAACACAGCTGGTGTGATCTGTGGCAAAGGATGCATTTCTCTTGATGGTAAGAACAATATTGATGATGTCCTATATGTGGAAGGTCTGAAGCATAATCTTTTGAGTGTCAGACAGATGGTTGATAAGGGTTACAATCTTTAGTTCAAAGATGGAAAGTGCAGAATGTTGGGGTGTTTCAAAAATGAGATTGCATCAGGTACAAAAACAAGAGGTAATATCTTTCATTTGAATGTTGCTAGTAAAATTTGTTTGATTGCTCAAGTTGATGAAAGTTTGTTGTGGCATAGAAAAATGTGTCATGTTAATTTTGATAATATTGTCAAGATAAGTTCTACTAAGGCTGTGAGAGATCTTCCTAAGTTAGTAAAGCCTACTAATGCTATATGCAAGGAATGTTAGTTGGGGAAACAAACTATAATTTCATTTCAAAGAAAACAACATAATTCAAATGAATTGTTGGAGCTTGTGCATACTGATTTGTGTGGTCCTTCTAGAGTCATAAGTTTACAAGGTTACAGGTATTTCATGTTTCTTATTGATGATTATTCAAGAATGATGTGGGATACTTTCTTAAGGGAGAAATTTGAAGCTCTAGAGAAGTTCAAGATCTTTAAGGCTATGGTTGAGACAAAGACTGGTATGAAGATTAAATGTTTGAGATCAGATAGAGGTGGTGAATTCACTTCTTGTGAGTTTAATTATTTTTGTGAAGTGCATGGAATAAAGAGACAATTATTTTCCCCGCAGACCCCTCAACAAAATGTAGTTGTGGAAAGGAAGAATAGGACAGTTCAAGATGCTACTAGAACTATGATGCTGGAAGGAAATGTTCCTCATATCTATTGAAGAGAAGTTGTGAGTATTGTTGTTTACATCCTCAACCGGGTACAAGTCAAAGGTGATACTAGTAAGACCCCTTTTGAGCTATGGGTTGGTCATAAGCCTACTGTTAAATATTTCAAAATCTTTGGGAGTAAATGCTATATCAGAAGAGATGAAGATTTGGAAAAGTTTGATGCTAGAAGTGATGAAGGAATCTTTTTGGGTTACTGTACTAAAAGCACGGCCTACTAGTGCTACAATAAGAGATTGAAGAAAATGGTTGAAAGTGCAAATTTCAAGGTTTGATGAAGACGTATGGCTAAACCATCAGGAACACGTGGATATGATTTTGATGATGAGATAATGACATTCTAAAACAAAAGAAGGAGAAAACAAGTTGGACTTCAAATCAAGTTCAAATCATTACGGTGAATCAAGAAGATCAAAGGAAGGGAAGGAGAAAATATTAAAGAAAAGAAGTAGAAGAGAATCCGGAAAGAGCCTAAATTCAGAGCGTCGTCAAGATACGAGGGTATGTAAAAGATTAAATCATTGAGAAGATCAAATTATTGGTGATAAGAACAAAGGAATCGGACTAGGAGAAAAGATTCTTGAAAGAGTATTGCTTGATTTCAAAGACCGAGCCTACTAACATGAATGAAGCATGTAAAGATGAACATTGGGTTGACGCAATGAAAGAAGAGCTACAACAAATTGAGAAGAATGATACATGGATTCTTGTTCCTAGATCTAAGGATAAAAATGTCATTGGAACTAAATGGGTCTTTAGAAACAAACTGAATGAGCAAGGTGAAGTGGTTAGAAACAAAGCAAGATTGGTGTGTAAAGGGATATTCACAGATGGAAGGTATTTATTTTGAAGAAACCTTTGTGCCTATTGCTATAATTGAAGCTATGAGATTGTTTCTTTCTTATGCTACTTACAAAAACTACAAGGTTTATCAGATGGATGTCAAGTTAGCTTTTCTAAATGGCGAGTTGGAAGAAGAGGTGTATGTTGAACAATTGGATGGATTTCAATTGACTAATCAGGGAGATATGGTTTGTCGATTAAAGAAATCATTGTATGGACATAAGCAAGCCCCTAGAGCTTGGTATGCCAGATTGGACAAGTATTTACTAAAGCTTGTATTTAACAAAGGTACCACTTATAGTAATCTATATTTCAAGATTGATCATGATACGGATTTGATTGTGGAAGTCTTTGTTGATGATATCACAGGAGGAGATGATAGCTTGTGCATGAATTTTTCTAATGAGATGCAGAGTGAGTTTGAGATGTCAATGATTGGAGAGATGAAATTAAATTTGGGATTGTAAATTACTTAGTTAGACAAAGGGATCTTTATATCTCAGTCCAAGTATGTGAAAGAATTGTTGGAGAAATTCAGTATGGAAGATTCAAAGCCAGTTGGTACACCCATGGTGACCAGATGTAAGTTGACAACAAATGATGATTCTCTAAAGGAAAATCAGACTAGATACAGATCAATGATTGGTGGATTATTGTATTTAACTCAAACTAGGCTTGATATCATTAATGTTGTATGTATTGTTGCAAGATTTCAAGCCAATCCTAAAGACTCTCATGTGACTGTTGTGAAGATAATTTTCAAATACTTGAAGGGAACACTTGATTTTGGCCTATGGTATCCTAAAGAGATGATCTTACTTTGAGTGCCTTTATTGATGTTGATTGGTGGTTATGTGAATATGAGAAAAAGTGTACTAGTGGTGGTGCATTTTTTCTTGGAAGAAGTTGATCTCATGGTTAAGTAAAAAGTAGAATGTCATTTCTTTATCTACTACAGAGGCTGAATACATTGCTACTGCTAACAATTGTACTCAAGTACTATGGATGAAGTAGATGTTGAAGGCTATCAGAGTTTTGTATGATGAGCCTATAGCTATATTCTATGATAATTTAAGTGCTATTAACATTTCTAAGAATCTGGTGTTGCATTCAAAGACCAAGCATATATCTATCAAGTTTCACTTTTTGAGAGAGAAGGTGAGTGAAAAAGAAGTCAGATTGGAATATGTGCCTACTAAGGAGCAAATTGCAAACATCTTTACCAAGTCGTTGCCTAAGGATACTTTTGAGTATCTCAAAGGGAAGCTAGGAGTGATTACCCCTCCTAATCAGAACTAAGATGCATTGTATTGCACATTAATCCATGATTTCCATAGTCATATCTTCATCCGGATTGATACTATGGTGGTTGCTACTCAGGGGGAGTAGTCAGATGACTCAGATGTTCAGATATGTGGTTCAGAGCTTAAAGATATTTGGAATTGATGTCAAAGGAGGAGAAGAGCAATGTGAAAAACTTTCTAGGGAAAAGAACCTTGTGAGGAGAAAAGTCATGTGGAAGAGTTGAGGAGAAAAGAGTCAGAACCTAAGGGGGAGTAAGTGCTAGAGATAGTTGCATTGATGGTGTTTTTCACATCATGTGTTTCCATCAATGCCAAAGGGGGAGATTGTTGGATGTTGTGGTTATGTTGTTGATATGTGGTTGTCATTGATGTCAAAAATATTAGCATTAATGCATTAGAAGTTGTATATGTTGAGGATATTGAGAAAATTGTAATAAGATGAGTTGCAAGTTGCCAGTGGTGAAGTGGAGTTCGGTCTGTCGGTGATTTCAGTGCATTGATGATCAGAGGTTGTGGAATAAAGGATTTCTTTTAGTATATCTAGTTTAGCCGCGTTGAGTTCGAGATCAGCGTGAAGATTTGGTCGAGTTATGAAGATTTGTATTAAAGCCGGTATTTTGTTACCGGTTTGTGTTCTTGAATATTTCGATCAATTTGGATTTGTTGCATATGTTTCTTTGAAGGTGATTCATGATTTTTGTGGATGTTCCTAGATCGTGCTCTATCTGTGTTGGACATCTGCATTGATCGTTGTGCTCGTGATCCAATATTTTCTCTTGCGTGTTCATGTTTTTCATATTCTTGGCTGACAAGGTGTTTGTAGTGTGTTGTGGATCTTGAGGAATATTTTTTTTAGGTGGATCATGTTCGAAGATGTTATTTTGGGTCTTCACTAAGTTGTATCTAACCTTGGTTGATTCGCATTAATGATTTTTATTGTTTTGGGCCGATAGTTTTTTATCATTTTATTATTTTCATTAAAGCCAACATGTAGCGGTTTAATTTCTTGTTGAGGATATATATAAGCTACTGTATATTTCATTTGAAGTATGTTGAATGTGTGTGCATGAATAATGTTCTAAATCATTCGAAGGCAGAGCAGAGTGTGAAGAAGAGTGATGAAAATTGAAGAAGTGTTCATGTACTTAACTGGAACTATGATCAGGCATTAACAAATGCTATTTTATTAGTTCAAATCCCTACTGATCTAATCTGAATCTTTCTATAAGACAGTGTGTCTTCCTTTGGGTAGTAAGCCTTGTTGTAATTGAGAAATGAGCTCTAGGAAGTGCATCTGAATGCATGTGCATTCCCCACTCATATTTATTTATACTTTTAACAAGGTATAATCTTGTGGATTGACCTCCACCGTGGTTTTTCCCCTAATAGGGTTTCCACGTAAAAAATCTTGGTGTTATGTGTGTTTCTGATGTGTTGATGATTTATGCTTTCATGGTTAATAATCAAATCTAAGAATAAGCTTGATAAAGTTAATAAGTTTTAGATTTATGGGACAATTGATTCACCCCCCTCTCAGTTGTCTACCCTTGTGTTTCCAAAAAGTTAGACACCAAGTTGGGGTTGTCAAGGTTGGAAGATTGTTCAAAACTGATTGAATTTTGATTGGTAAGAAACCTCCACCCCTGCTCTACATCAGGTTGGCTCATAAATCATGCTAGAAGATCCACTTTAGAGATAATCCTACATCTTTGACTCTAATTAAAATATATAGCTCGGGAAACATCAAAAGTTGAGAATCAAAGATATCGAGGAATAGGTACTTGTGAAAAGGAATAGTTAAAACTCTAAATTTGATAGGTAACAATATAAATGAACAAGGAGTTTGGAATTAAGAGTCAAGAATTATTTTTTGTGGTGCAAAAATACAAATAAGTTCAAACTCATGATCCTAATAAGGTATATAGTGAAAAGAGTCGAGGATCAAAGTTTAAGAGTATCAAGGAAGCAGTACACTAGTAAGGGGATTGCCAAAACCCTGGCATTGGAAGGAACTTAATGCAAGGATTGGGAAGTTGAGGTTTGGATGAAAGGCATGATAGAAAGACAAAGTTTGATGGCCTGGAAAAGAAAAAGGAACAAGGAAAAGTTGGAAAAAAAGGCATGCTAGGAAGGAAAACTCCAAAAGAGATACAAGGAAAGGAAACTGAAAACT
This sequence comes from Sequoia sempervirens, assembly GCA_007258455.2. Lineage (NCBI taxonomy): Eukaryota > Viridiplantae > Streptophyta > Pinopsida > Cupressales > Cupressaceae > Sequoia > Sequoia sempervirens. The sequence continues at coordinate 3,992 of VDFB02259655.1, read as the reverse complement.
TGCACATAGGAATTTGAACAAAAGGCTCCCCACATAATTTTTTGGATATATACACTTTCCAACACATGATAGACATATAGGGGATGAAACAGGACAACAACTAGAAACTTTTGACAAATGAAGACCTACTTGGACTCTCTCATATTGGTTATAAATGGTGAGTTAAAATGAGGCAACTATAACAAAGTGAGCAAGGACTAAATATTTTTGCATTTTGAGGCATATAAAATAGGGCTCCAACACACACCTCACATATTCTTCCCAAATCACCCTTGTGTTTCTCCATATCTCATATCTCTCCATCACTCTATCACACACCACACTATCATACCTTGATCCTCGAGTTTTATGCTTTAGTATCATTGTTTAAACACACCATGTTGCATAATCTTAGTAGGGCATCACACACAATCTAATTTCTATAAGACTATGTTGAGCTTGGAATATGCCACTTAGGGGATTAAGGTAGTCTCCTAAACAAATCCACAATTTCCTCTTGTCCTATATTTAGAGAGACTCATATATCATATATTCAAATTTCTTGTAAAAAAATTTACAATTGATTTAGGGACAAAATACAATGATCATCCAACCCAAAAATTTGTAGATTTGTATCTAACTACTAGACCTTGATGCCCAAGCATCATAAGTGACTTGCAACAATGTTTCTACAAAAAAATTCATGTTGCAAACTTGCAAGAGGTCCCATCACCAATTTTGATGTCTTATTTAGCATTTTGCAATGGGCAAAGCACCATTATTTAGTAATAGTGTGCTATTTGATCACATGTAGGACAAGAGTGCACAATTTTAGCACTAGAGTCATGATTTGGTGTCTAGTAAAGGGTTACAATGCCCATTGTTAGTGCTAGAGTCTTGCAAGAGTGTTTGCAAAAATGTAAGTACTCAACTTAAAGTGTTTGAACCCAACAAAGGTATCCATGTTGTTCCTCCAAAGCTGAAAAGTTTTGGAGTTCTTGTTCTAAACTTGCTCTTTTTAGTCATATAGCCACATCCACCTCTTAAACAACTACACCATTTCCTCTTGTCCACAATTTAGAGTAGGATTCATATATCAAATATTCAATCTCTTGTGAAAAAGTTTGTAGTTAACTAAGAGATCAAATGTAACAATCTTCCAACCTAAAAAAATGTAGATTTATATGCAACTCCCAAACCTCAGTGCATGTTTCTCTCCCGGACTCTCAATAGGGCTCATCACCAATTATTTCTATCTAACTCCTAAACCTTGATGCTCATGCATCAAAAGTGATCTTTTCTACAAACTTGTTCCCCTCCCAAACTTGTAAGAGCACCTATCACTAATGTTGATGTCCTGTTTGGAATTATAAGGTGGTCAAAGTCACCATTGTTTAGCACTAATGTTCCATCTGAGCACCCAAGAGTAATAATAATGCCCAAGTTTAGCATAAGAGTCCTAATTTAGTGTTTGTTGAGGGTAGTGTTGATGGGTGTTTTTGCACTTCTGAACATAGATAGAACATAAGTGGCCTATCCCTCTTGAAAGGTAATTACTTGTAGAAAATCTTCAAAAAACTACCCCAAGGTCTCTCGGATGTCAAGTATTGATGGTGCATAATAGCTCAGTTCTGATGTGTGATTTGTTGGTAATCACAAGGGGCCTTTATGGTTCACAAAGTTGGAATTTACAGGTCTATGATGAAGTTTTAGAAATCTAGAAATAGGTATACTATAGAAGCAAATTTTAAAACAATAGTCTAAAACTTGCTTTATTCATCAAATATAACATTACTGTGATGTTGAAATTCTAAGTTTAATTCGGATTTAAAAGAAACATCAAAAGGTTCAAGGTTTAGAGAGTTATTCTAATTCTGAAACAATGAACAATAGCAACAATGGTTGACATTACAATAGAAAAACCTCCTAAAACCGAGCTTTGCTTAACCAAGAGTACTCTACAGTATCACAAAACTAGTGCCATCTTCTAAGGTTAACTTCAAATTTTCAAACTGTGACATGAATGCATTAAGAATGCACATACACAGTTGAAATTAAGTGCAGTGAAAGAACAAGCTCATACTAGCTTTACACAATAATCTATCATCAATAGAAAACCAAAAGCATGACCTGGAAGTGCATCACATACCATAACACACAACAACCATTCAAGCTATTCAAAAACTAACAAGTTGGAATAAAACTAAACTATAAATAAGTCGAACTGAAATAAAATATGGAGGCTAAATCATGCACACATTAAGAGAAAACTCAAAGAAACACCCAACTTCAATGCTTCCTTCTATTGCTTCAAAATGTCTTTTACAACTCATCTCTCTTTGAAAATGAGGGGGAAGCCCCTATTTATAGTTTTCAAAAACCCAAATGAATGGCCAAGATTGATTTACAATGAATGGCCCAGATTCACTATAAATTAGGGTTTTCACAATATCCAATACAAGTGCAATATTTCTCAATATAAAATTGGCAACTATTTTGTCTTCTAGTCTATTTTGTTTTCTATCCAATTTCATCCTGTAGCTTATTTTGTCTTTTAGCTACTTTTTTCTTGTAGCTAGAAACTATAAATATTTTTTCTCTATTATAACATTTCCAACATCCTTTTCATCCAATCAAATAAATATTGTTACAGATTTGCATCAATGAGAAGCAGAAATATCCTCCTCGGTCTTAGTGGACAGCTCCTCATTGGTGGAAAATAAAATAGTCCCCCTTGTTGCTTTGTTTGAAAGTAGTTCTCCAGTTGTTGCCCAATACAGATTCTTAAGCGGGCTACAGATTCTTAAGCTGGCTTTGGCAATTAGATGTTTAGGTAGCATCCTCCCGGCATGCGCCCATAGGTAAGCAAATCCCCCTCCTTGGAAATCTTTATCATCCTTGATTATTGTTGGCACACTTACATAAGCAAGATTCTTTGGAAATTTGGCATATATTCTCCAAATATACTTGAACTAAAATCCCCTCCTCGGCACGGTTTCGTATGCACTTCATCTAAAATCACCTCTTCATTGTAGTAGTTTCATCCATTTATGTCTCAAAATATTCTTACAATATCCAAAATAATTAAAACAATTATCTCATTCCAAGAATCTAATTACCATAAATAACATATTAATTATGAATATAAGTTTACATTTAAATCCGATCCTTGATCCCTATAAATGTAGGGTTATTTAAAATGTATATCCCAATCCATTAAAGCAATAAAGCCCCCACTTCCATGATTTGGTTTCTCTTCAAAAAATGGATTTATCTATAACATCGTTGCAAAGGTTAATTAAATTCATTACATTAATCAAAGACATAAAGCCCTGAATAATAAGCTACAATCATCATTACAATTAGAATCATTATAAAACATACATTCATCATCCATAGGGCTTAGCAAGAACTTTCATTAATTAAATTTCCTTGTTGATACTTTGAATCGATCCACCAAATCATGTCATGCAAAAAGATACAAAAAAAAAGGGCGCCGGAGGTTGTGGCCTTTGCATATAGAAATTCTGCAAAGTAGAACGCGAAAAAGGTAGTGCAGTAAGCCGAGATGGTGTTTGCGAAGAAAATGGCATTGGAAGAGATGGCCTCCGCAATGAATTTTCTGTAATGAGGGTGATGACATCGGCCTCCACCAAATACTACTAACCGGGGTCACATAAGATTGATAAAACCTCATGGTATCGACCTAGATCCGGTGAACTCGGGAGATTTGAAGTTATAGCTTTACCCATCGTGCTCCTACAAATCTTCCATCATGTGCACTTGAATGTCATCCTTCATTAATACCTTAAATTGAGACATTGAGCAATAGAGGCTTGCGAGCTGCTAGCATCTGGCTCAGAGACCCAACGTATAATTATGATGTGATCAGGCCCACATGATCAATCCATTCTTGTCCCTACTCCTTCAGCGATGTAACCAGTCAATGTGTTTTGAAACATATGTGAAGCATATTACCAACAGGATTTACCGTGCTACCGCCACAATAGTAA